>VMBQ01001671.1:92771-157117 GCA_007657795.1 Dreissena rostriformis | reverse complement strand
TATATATATATAAATTTCTATTAGGGACATTATTAGTCTGAAAACAGGTCCACACTCATAATGTAAATGGGCCGCGCTCTGTGAAAAGGGGGTTTAATGCATGTGCGCAAAGTGTCGTCCCAGATAAGCCTGTGCCGTCCGCAAAGGCAAATCAGGGACGACACTTTCCGCCTATACTGGATTTTCTTCAAGAATAGTCTTCCTTTAAACAAACAAATACAATTAAATACCATTAAATCGGAAAGTGTCGTCCCTGATTAGCATATGCGGACTGCACAGGCTAATCTGGGATGACACTTTACGCACATGCAGTAAACCCCATTTTCTCAGAGCACGTCTCAAATCTAGTAATAAATAACGAAGATGTTACAGTTACAGTTTGACGAACTGACAAATATTCAAAATTTAGATTCGCAAAAATACAAATGGACAGTGTATAAAAATTGTATGGCAAGAAAATGTTCTAATACAAATTTGGACATTCAAGCGAGCATTGCAAACTGTATGCTGTCAATTTGGTTATGTTCATAAACGTCAGTTTATAAAGTCAGTTACTTGGGTACTTTTGCGTAGACTTCGTGTTTATCAGGTAGTTCATTGTTCTCGAAAAAGTGCCGATGTTTGTAACTCACTTTTAACAAGTTTCGTGTCAAACCTTGCTTTCTTGATTCGAATGAACTCGTTTTTAGTAGAGATAAAATTCAAGTTTAGAAAATTGTGTTTGCAATCCAAGACTGTAAAACTGCTCCTTCGCTTTACGGTGATTTAAAACGTGATAGTCTGCATGACCACCTAGATGCACCCAACGTGGTCCTTGATAAGGCCGTAATTCGCACATAGCGTACTCAGTCATCTCAACAATAACAGAACACATACACTATAGTGAGGGTATATTGAGTATATTGAGGAAAAGCTGTGAAATGAAGCGTGTGCGGTAAGGAGTGCAGCTACGATTGGCGCCCCGTAGTCAGGTGTCTCGTTATCGCAGCCTGGTATTGGACACTATACTTCTGGCATCTTGGAACGTAGTTGAAGACAGCAACGTAAACTATATCTCCATCATAAATGAGTATTGGTCACTGTTTCTAGAATCTGTACTGTTCATCCAGAATGACGAAGATATCTGAAACATGGTATGAATGAAATGAAAACAGAATGAGATTATAATGAGCAATAACATATAGAGATAGTCATATAGTCATATTCCTCTGGTTATCTTAACATTGCACCAAGGCAAGCATTCAACAACTTGACAAGTGGATCATAAAGGTACACGTATGCAGGCACTTAAAAATCGTCTCTCCCATTTATTTTCTTGTCTTAGTTTTCGAGAGTGTTGTTTTATGAATTTACTATTATATCATGGCATAATAAATAATGTTCAATTGTTACACAAACTCTGGCAGATATCACGTCAGAAAACGTGTTTGCGCAGTATTTTTTTCGGCACGTGTTGACGACGTGTGCGGTGACCATTCCCATCGCAGGTACTTGCGATGCTGACTGGTGTTGTTTTCACTCGCAATTTCAGTCAGTTGAAAACTTTTACACGAGCGTTCTGCTTGACACACAATTGTTTGCACACATATACCATTAAATATGATTCCCGTGCATATAAGCAAAATCTATAGTTTAAAAATGTGAAATAACTCAGCAACGTGCTTTCAGAGTGGTCGATGGATAAGGTAGCTTTCTAATTGAGCACATGCCCATACAGCACATGCAACGCATGCATTTATAATTTAATATAAAATCACAACATACTAGAGTCTTAATTCAGACAAATAACTACCCTTATCCCAAAATGTATATGGCATTTGTGTGACGAGTTGAATATGCGTCTGAAGACACGACTAACATAACTACGTTACCTACGGGGTGTTATATCGGGAAAGGATCAATATTCTTAAGGCATTTATTATGGACTACGGGCTCCCCATGAGACAAAGGTATCTACCTGTCACCAGAGCCATTAGATGACAAACGAAAGTCTTGTTTATAAGAAAGGGCTACGTAAAAAGTTATTTTATGTAAATCTATTCAATAATTGTTTAGCGTTCCAAATGGTAACGTGATTATATTTGTTCTTATTTTTAATTAACATTTGTATTGCCCGTTATTTCATCGAAAAGTGGGACAATAAAACTACACATTCTGAGACATATAAAACAAAAGATTTATATTCATATTCCAAATGTTGACGATACCTTTTAATGCAAAATCGATTTATCACGAAAAATAAATTATGCTTTGGCATTGTGACACGATTTTGTTTTAAGCCATATTTGCATAAATGTTTTCTATGCTGTTTTATTATTAAATGATAAAAAACAAACATGTCTTTATTCAGATGATATTAGTAAAAGTGAATAGTTTAATCTGCGATTGCTTCATATTAACAATAGTTTTCTCCATTGCAATATCATGTAGATATGTACACAGTATAAAAAAACAACACTAATTAATTTAATTTTATTGACAAAACGGACTTGTGTCACGTGGCACGTGACTGAACACGTGACTTGCCTCTTAACGCTCATCTCTCACTTTCCGCTGCCCAATTTAAGAGGTTTGTCCAACTGTCAGAGAAAAAATATCACACACGGAAATGAAAAAGTATTGTTTTGTATTCGCTTATGCAAGTTTCTGTTAAAAGTAACGTGAAGTTTAAATCAGTCTTCACGGTTTTCATAGCTTTTTGTATGCTGCTAATAGTGTTTTATTGTGGAGCTGTTAAGAAGACGCCCAGTACCACTGAGAACACCCCGTGGAGATCGTCCGTGGAGTCAAATAACTGTCAAAGGATTTAAATTTACACAAGTCATACAATATTTACCGAGATTCGACTATCCCCATCGTAGGAAACCCTGTCGCTCAAACACCATATGCTTCTTCATAGATATAATGTTGTGATGGGAAAACGGGCTTAATGCATTTGCTTGAAGTGTCGTCCCAGATTAGCCTGTGGAGTCCGCACAGGCTAATCAGGGACGACACTTTCCGCTTCCATGGTATTTTTCGTTTAAAGGAATCTCTTCTTAGCGAAAATCCCGTTAAGGCGGAAAGTGTCGTCCCTGATTAGCTTGTGCGCACTGCACAGGCTAATCTTGGACCACACTTTGCACACATGCATTACGACCAGTTTTCCCAGAGCGAGACTCAGTGATAAACTGAATGTATATAATGTGGGTTTCGACGATGGGCTACCCCATGGTTAATGAAATAACGATATCAATTAATACCGCCGCTGCGTTCCCGAAAATACCGAAGGACTTCAGGCAATCAATATGCTTGTACTGATCTGAACGCGCTATATAAATATACTTTATAGATTCGTCCATAATTCGAGTCTTTCTGATAAGTCACGAAAGGGGCTTAATCGCATGCCATGTAAAGAGTTCAATTATGTTACATATGGTGTAAGTCCCGAATTACCCATTAGGCAGAGTAGGCAACTGCCTATGGGCCCCACGACTTTTAGGGGCCCCAAGCCCCATAAGACCGTGACGAAATAATTTATTAACTTACTTACTGACTTACAGTAGCCTTAGCTTATGACTTGACAAGGCCAATTGTTTTATATCAAAGTTATGTTCCGATAAAAGGCTTGACATTGTTTGTTGACCAAGTGACAATCATTTATTATTTGCAAAACAGTATTGTTTTGCTGGTGATTCCGTTTTCAACATGTCCATTAGGGGACTCAGACTGGAGTGTCGTTATCATAATGACATATTATACATATAAAATTATATTGTCACATTTTTTGTCTGGCCAGCCCTGGCACTGGGGCGTGTGCCCCACAAGTTTCACCGCCTATGGGCCTCCACGATGCTAATCCGGCACTGTCAGTGGGGTGTCATACGTTCAAGACGAAGAAACAACAAATAAAATACCTTTCTGAGACAGGCTTCAGCGATTGATGAAACCAGTTTTTGTTTCACTTTTGGCTTTCTATTGTATATTCTGATTTAATGTGCTATAGCTATTAATTTATGTAAAACGTTTTAAACAGTCTTATAAAAGAAACACACAAAGAGAAAACATAATTTAAACATAAATCGATTAAAAGACGAAAAGAAAACATATTTTCAGAAAAAAAATGTGCGTTTCACTCACGTTTTTTTTTTTGTGTAAATATGTTTAATTTTATTTTGAAAATAACTATTTTGCAAGTAAACCGTAGTGTGTTATTAACAGTATTGTCACATTTTCTACTGTATGGTCATATCTGCACACCACGCAAACAATTATTCGAGTAGAGTAAACGATTGTTTTAGAAGAAAGTAACAAGCGAAATGCAAAGCCAGTTTATCTAAATGTCGCGTTTCAAACGTGTCACTTATGGCACTTAGATTAGCTAAGAAGTATTACTCTTTAAAGTGGACACAGTGGCTTTATATCACGGTATTAGAGTATGTTTTACAGTAACCTTTACCTCATTTTACGCACATCCTTCCAGCAGGCACTTTTGACTGAATACGTATTTTTGTCCTATATATTCAAAACCGCTTTCCAAAAACAGAGTGCATTAAGGTTATAATACTGTGCTTAAATCCTGGCTCACAACATTTTGGAAGTACACTTTAATTATAACAGCGTAGGTGTGACGTTGTTTTAGTTTAATCGTATTAATTTCACCCAGAGTCGCTTTATTATGTCTAGCTTAATAAATCCTATATATTCAAAACCGTATTCCGAAAAATAATGCATTAAGGTTATCATCCTGTGCTAAAATGCTGGCTCATGACATTTTGGAAGTAAACATCGATTATAATAGCGTTTGACCTTGTTGTAGTTGAATCTTATTAATTTCACTCAGATTCGCGTGTTAAGGTGTCGCTAAATACATTTTTCTTTGTTCAACCCTAACCTTGTGTTGTCTGTAATTAAACATTTAGATAACGTTTTAGTATAGTGCATTATGTACATAGTCGCAATAGTAACGTAGAACACAAATACAAGTACGCCATTTAGATTATATTTTTAAATCATTCGTCTCGTACTTAGTATTTTTTTAAGTGGATTTGAAGAAATAAGACTAAAGTTTTGAATGCAATTGCTAAAATGACAGATTTGCGTTCTATCTTTAACAAGACTGTGGCAAGGACATTTACGAAAAGGTCTATAAATAACTTTTACTATCGAAGAAAAACAAATACACAGATAAAATGCTTATATAGTTCCACCTTTGTAATAAAACCGATCATCCGCTTCCTAAACACATATTAGATTGCTTCATGGTCTTCTAATGTGCAGAAATTAAAAAAATATGTCGTGTATATTGAAATCTTATGAATTGTAAGAGCATGAGGTAGCTGGATATATATTGTGTTTTTATGGTGGTCAGTTTCCTTATGTGTGTACGCCCTATTTGTTTTCGGAAGGACAAACTTGTTGCCAATGGCTTGATAGTTGATGTTCGTAGCAGTAAATAAGGTGCAAAATATATGTACGAATGACTTGAATATGTCCAAAGTGTGTCTAGTACTGATGTCATTCAGTCCAACATGTTATTAGAATGTCGTGCCATTTGATTGTATATATGCCACGCTTTTATTTCTGCATTGAACACATATCAACAAAGAATATAGAATAGTTAGAATAGAAGGTCCTGCGTGTACCAAGATGTCATATATTGACATGATACGTCTCAACCACACGGTGCAGTGTAGCCTACTATGGCAGTGAACGACCTACGGGACATGGTGTATCGTCCTTGATTCGAATTGATACCGGGCAAGTACTGTGATCAGTGCCAACGAGTGCACGGGTTTGAATCATGGGTACAGGCTCTATTATCTTAAGAACTTGACACAGATTAGACTTGCGAACATATCGAACTATCCATTGTGCAATATTCTTATCAGTTTTGAACGCTCTGAACTATTTCCAATAAGGCAATAACTCTTATCAGAAGCCAGCTGGAGGGGTTAGTGTTCTCTGTGTGTGATAATCTTCATTATTGTGTGACTTCATCTGGCTGTGTCCTGGGGATTTGTATGGAAGGGAATATCCAACAGTTCATGCATGCTGCTAAATTACAATTGCAGGTTGCTTTGTTTTTCATTGTTACAAAATTACTGCCTCTTTCTTGCGTCTTTATGCTTTTGTTTCATCAGGTCTTCAATATTACGTGCATAGTTCGTTATAGTGTTTACACGATGTATGTTAATCCTATATTCTTGCCAGTAAATGACGTATGCATCATTTCTGTTTAATTGTTCATGTGGCTATCTTCTAGTTGCTTTAGTCATCTTTCTATGCATCAACTGCATGCAAATGTAAGTTTTAATATATTAACATGGGCTTGTCATTAAGCAATATGCAATCGTCTTTTAGCAACATACATGGACTGGCGGATAAACCCTTCCATAGATTTGCCTCCTAATCTTACAAGATACACCTGAACTGACGATTTAAATACGGCATTGTGACGTCACTTATACGAGTTATAAGTCCCAAAATACCGTTCGGACTTACTTTTGCAAACTTAGTATACTTATCGTTATATCGATCCTTTTTTACTTTAGAATCGCGGTCTGTGAAAACGGGGTTTAATGTATGTGCGTAAAGTGTCGTCCCAGATCAGCCTGTGAAGTCCGCAAAGACTAATCAGGGACCCCGTTTTTCGCCTTAACTGGATTTTCGCTATCAAATGCGGAAAGTGTCGTCCCTGATTAGCCTGTTTGGACTGCACAGGATATTCTGGGACGACACCTTGCACAGGATATTCTGGGACGACACATTACGCACATGTATTAAACCCCGTTTTTACAGATCGCGGCTTATATCTATATCGATCCTTTTTTACACCGCATTACAAATTGCTCAGAACCTTCAAGTATTGCATTAAGATGAAATAATTATTGAATTTAATGTAAAAAACATAAGTTCGTATTGTTGGCAAATATAACATCTTAACTGTTCTTGTTTTGCTGTTTTAAATTTAAAACAAGGAGTTTATTTGGCTGTGTGTATGTACATGAAAACATACAAACCATTAAAACGACGGATTCACGCTTGGAGCTTCCATATATATTCACAAGGAGGTCACCGAAGAACGCGACTTGTGTTGGTCATGCTTGTGAACAGCGCGCCGGCGGCCAATTAAGGGCGTTGTCACAGTCATATAGTGTAACGGTTACAGTCCGACAGCACTGACCTGGCACTCGTGACCCCCATTAGCATCAATTTTACTAATGTATTGTTTCCTATCTTTGCATTCGGTTTTGTTCTTGCAAGTTTTGCACGAGTTTAATGAGACCATACCCATATAGTTAAGTAAGGTGCGATAGAATCGATTAAAATCACATCTAGTACGGAAACTTATTTATTCTTTGTATTCACGGTACTTAAATATGTTCATGCATCATAAGTATCAGTGCCAGGTTAATATTTGCGAGCAATAACTCTTAGAGCGCAGAAGCCACACGCGCTATCCGCACGGATATACCTCTAGCGTTATCGCTGGACACTTACAGGGTTAGGATTTATAACAGTCAAACATACGGCAACAATGAGTTGGAGAGAATCCAATAACACATCTGGCAATAGCATACAATCCTCCATGCATTTTCCTTCATTTAGTAAACCATGCACTGACTAAAATATTTAAATATATGTTTCTAACACTATACATATTAATAGGCGTAACAAAAATGCATTGATGGATTAACTGTGGTTGGGGCTTGGCGGGGAAGTATAAAACCATGGACAGACAACACTTATGTCCTCATGCGAGGTAAGACCTCATAAACTCACCAACCTCCCAATGCCAGTTCACACAGCTGGGCATGTAACGGTCGCCTGACATACAAGGCGGCCATTATTTAGGCACTCAAACGTCCTTGTCCCAATGTGTCCTTCTTGTCGGACGAAAGTTGACAGGTGATGATGTTGACCAGGTTTTTGTTGTTGCGTTTGTGTCACTTTTAGAATAAAGCGGGTTCGGATAGAGCAACGGCCACATAAATAATTTTAGGACAAAGACACGTAACATCCATATTTCAAGAAAGTAATAAGAAAAAAAAAATCCATTCATTGACCATAACTTACATGAAATGTAAATCAAATTGGTTATTATTATTATTATTATTGCTTTTATCTGATTATCTTTTATATCGGCGTAAACCACGTAATTTAGAAATGCTACCATGTATAATAAATATGAGACACGTCATGCGAAAGTGGGCCTTTTGCCATATGCGGCCAGCGTAGCTTCAGACCGACCTGCGAATTGGCACATGTGTTATTAGAACCATGTTCGCCTTACGTAGCTCTATAATGATCGTATATCATCAATATCTCCTATGGAAGTCTGACTTAAAGTTTCGAAACGAAAATTTCTCTAATACAAAAGGACAAAGAGGAGTAAGAACGAGCGGCCGAGAACGCGAACTAAGTAATAAATTAATGTCGTAAAATACTTGTATGCTGTCATTTGCTTAAACGTACTTACATTTCATGAATAAAATGGATGTATGTACGACATCAAGATTTCAACTGATTATATATAGTAGGACTAGTCATTGATGACATCTCATAAAAAGCCCATAAAATGTGTATGAGAAGCTTTCTCATATTTAAAGTGATCAATGTATTTTTTTCTATTAATTCAATAATCGATAAAAACCAATTAGATTTTCACTTAATTGCAAAAAACAACAACAACAACAATAACAAGAAAACGTTATTAATTGCATTTTCTTTAAAAACAAACACATTTTTCAATCGGCTTTAGTGAACCCTCTCACATTCAGAACTACCGCGCACAAGGATTATGGCCTTTGCTGAGTAAACGCAAGTATAACCCCATGATCTTTTGAATGCAGTGAGCATGACTGAAAAAATGCTGGGTTATACGAAACTTCAAAGACATGGTGAATACGAGTTTCATAATGCTTATTATAAATGAACCGCGCTCTGTGAAATCTGGGTTTAATCCGGGACCCATTGCGCATGCATTTGTTTATGAGAGAAGTTGTGGTATCAAGTTTTATTAAATTGTACATCGAACAAGATGCAACGAGTAACAATGAAACAGATATACCGCGTAAAATAAACTGTGCATGTAATATAACATAATTAGATGTCATTGTATGTTACTAGCGATGCTATTAAACAAAGAGTTGAATTATAGGCACTATATATATACATATCGTATTTTTGATTTGGTGACCTACTATAGTAAACTGATACGTGACATTACTTGATTTATAATTATATGCATTAAAGACGATGTACTTATGTAAACGTCTTAATAAACTGTCTGTTCTGTTCTGTCCTGTTTATACACTGATAAGCTGTACACGATTTTAAACTTACTCATTTTACCAGTAAAATCCCAATGACCCAATGTGGCGTAGATATAAATGTAAAATATGACATGCAGTTGGCAAATATTATGATAACTTTACAAGGCAAGCCGACATACGCAATTGTAGTTGCAGTATTTATTTGACAAGACGCATGTTATTTTCACTCATTGTAAGAACATACATTCGCATACCAGTTAGTCTGATATGAACAATGAGCTATATTTTAATCAATTGTTTCACCACTCTCGTGTCACACTTTGGTGGTTCTTTGCCGGTGACATGTTAGCACTCTTCTCGCGCTAATAATTCATTATCTGTCTACATGCGTACCACTTGGCTTAAGACATGTGCACACATAAATTTTGTTCTGCGTGAATTATTTTCTGTTTTCACTATGTTTATGGGATTGTTGGTATACTTTGACAGATCACGCGGCTAGACGCGTGCAATGTTAATTCGTTACGCTGTTTGCACATTCATTCATTTACAATGGCGTGTAGTGAAACACTGATTATGGTATGGTAAATATTAATTTTCTTCGATCCAAATGGTCGAACGATAGGTATGTGCACTAGGTGTAGGTATACAACTTCAATTATGGGTTGAATAGCATGCATTCTTGTAGGACTGCAGATATTCAGTTCTCAGTACGTTCCATTGAATCTTCCAAATGGTTGTTATTCAATTTACGATCTTGCAAAAAGCGGAAAGTAGCACACCCGTTCTTGTCACCGCCACTTTTTTTTCTCTTATGTACCCGATGGTAGTGTGATATATGGGTATATGTGATATGTGTAGTCCGCAAAGGCTTATCATGGACGACACTTTCCGTTTTTATGGAATTATTTGTTTCAATGAAATGCATGTGCGTAAAGTGTCGTCTCATATTAACCTATGTGGACGGCACAGGCTAATCTGGGACGACACTTTACGCACACGCATTTAGCCCAGTTTTCCCAGAACGAGGCTCATATAATATATTATTTATTTTTGTCTTTAAATTAAGCATATAATTTCCACAACCATCAACTTATTTTGAAATAAAAATTGCTTCATATTGTTCATGTGAATGATGGTCGCCACACATTTAATAAGTAATTCTTGTGTTTTTGAGAGTTGATGTTGCCTTCGCAATTGCAATATATGAAATCAAACGTAATCATTCCACCAACAGGCACATTAGTTTATAAATTAAATGATGAACATAGATACTTATAATTACTAAGTATTCTCGATATTGACATGATTCAAGTTAAACTTATTTAACGAACTGACAACAATTGATAGTAACGTTCTGGGAAAACTGCTGGTCATAAAGCATGTGCGTAAAGTAACGTCCCAGATTAGCCTTTGCAGTCCGAACAGGCTAATCAGGGACGACACTTTCCGCTTAAACTGGATTTTTACTTAGAAGCGACTATTTTTAAATAACAAAAAATACCATAAAACGGAAATTGTCGGCCCTGATTAGCCTGTGCGGACTGCACAGGCTTATCTGGGACGACAATTTTCGCACATACGTTAAGCCCAGTTTTCACAGAACGAGACTCAATTGATAGTTACAAATAATAATAAGTGTACGCCAAGCAATCAATTAGGAACACAGTCAATTAAAATCATCACAGGATCGGAAACCTATCAAAAAGGTGCGGCAACCCGACCATTCATTGAAACTGACCGTAAAATCACGCCAAGTATGCGGATACTTTTTATGACGGATGGCACTTCGATGGCAGAGAACAACAAAAGCCACGCGCGAGTGGTGAGTTCTTCAGCTTTTTTGCATTTATGTTCTGTTTATTTGGTTTTCAGACACGGAACATTTTTGGGTGATTAATAATATAGCACTTCGTATTGCGAAGAAAGAAATTCGCGGAAAAACGGTGAATAACATTACAAAAAAACGATACGATTTCATCAATAATCAGCATGAATTTAATGATCAGTTCATATTTAAAACAAATAAACATACTTTATTTTATTTTTATCTTTGTCTCTTTTAACTCAGCCAATACAGTGATTAAGGGTCATGTGAATCGCACTTCGAGCAAACGTTATCGTTGCGTAAAGGGAAGTGCTCTCTAAATGCAGAGCTCAAAATAAAGGGAGTTTTTCCATTCTCATTTTAATTGTGTTGCTACGCATTAGTATCGTCTTGATGATGCGATCCAAATAAGCACCAACGACATAGGCATTTATGAAGAACAAAGATGTATTTGCCTCTTAAATACCCCTTCACTACCGTTATCTAGAGCCCTGATATAAGCAAAATTAAACACGATTGTGTTGATCCTATGATCCGCTGTATGTTTATTTCTCTGAATCTCAAGTTACCCAATAAAAAAAACAAGTTCATTATGTAGACAATTATTTGCGGTCGTCACTTGAAATATATTTCTTCAAAAATAAGCATTTAAATCATATTTGAAAATTGCAATTATATAGAGGATATTTACGAGTGATCATAGAAATTAATATTTTCACGAGTGGCGCAGCCACGAGTGAAAATATATATTTTCTATGATCACGAGTGAATTAAAATCGATAATCCACCGAATCCAACAATTTTATTTGTTTCATTTCATGCTTTTTTTCACAGTTTATATACATTGTTAAAGAGTTTAACTAAAGAATGTCGTTGGGATAATGACGTCATTTCGTCAAAATAATGACGTCATTTCACAGTAAACAGTGAAAATTATCGATAATTTTCACTGATAATTTTCATTGTTTGAAACAGTGAAATTATCAGTTTTAAATCACTGATATTTCTATATAAACCACCGGAAACCCATAAATAAAATATATATAGTATTAATTAATAGTAATGTGATTTTGTCAAATTATTTGGTAAGAAAAGCCAAAATATACATAAATGCATTTCAGGTAGAACATAAAACTCGGTTAACAGAGTGCCCATATTGTTGAAAGTCTCAGGAATCCGAAGTGCCCTTTATCGGTAATCAAAGTGCCTGCAACTTATGTATACCACCTATTACAACATGCTCTATCTTTGTTTATATTTCATTGAATACTATCAAAATTTCAGTATTTGAAGCACAGTGAGTACTCTACATGCTGTAAAATAAAACAAATTCTTGATATATTTCTAAGTAGTTTTATTTTGTTCAAATGTTTACTGTTCATCCAGTTTATGCTGATTTCCGACCGAATTTTCTATTTATTTGGGGAAATTTTGTTTACCATTCTTCCGTGAAATTGTGTCTTCCCAATACAAAAGGATACACCATTTATCAACTCGACCATGTGTTTTGTCTTAAAAACTTATCTTTATGATATAACTTTAAAACAAATGGGGAACTTACCTCTCGCGCTAGGCGTGTGTTGTTCTCTGTCATCGAAGTGCCATCCGTCATCAAAGTATCCGCATACCCGGCGTGGTAAAATAGAACTTCAAACAAAAAAAAACAAAACGGGATCGATATTTCTCCTTTATGATATACATGTACGTTCGCTATTTACTTTTTGATTATTTAAGTAGTTATTTCCATGTTACAGGGACGCGTTTTTTTTTATATCGAGATGAATTTTGAATGTCGAACATTTTGATTTTGAAAATCGGTCTTATTGAAATAGGACATTATATTTTAATGTTATGTGTGTTTTGTTTAGTTTTAGTTGTTTTTATTCGCCATTTTCAACAATATTTCAGTCAAATATGGCGGGTATTTTACCTACTATATTTTTTATGAGTTAGCTGGTGTCCACGTACTAACTACTAAATGCACATACTTATGCCAGTAACGGACAACTGCCCAACTTGAAAGAATGATACAAAGTCACTGCATACTATTCACTCAGTAGTGTCCTACAATAGCTAATAATGGAGTCGCACGTGGATTGACCGGTGATCCTGTCTGCCTATCTGCTGTGTGATTCACGATAACAATGTGTTTAAAAAAAGAATGAACGATAAATCATTGAATTTTAATGAATTATATTTGTTATTAATTATTTATAACAAATTAATGAAATGGTGATACAATTCCGTTGAGCGGCATAATTGAGTAGATACATAATTATGTATGTGAGCTGTTACGGTTCATATGAGCCGCGCTCTGGGAAAACCGGGATGTATGCATGTGCGTAAAGTATCGTCCTAGATTAGCCTGTGAATTTCCGCAGAGGCTAATAAGGGGAGACATTTACCGCTTTCATGGAATTTTCGTTTAAAGAAAGTATCTTCTCAACGAAAATCGTGTTTAGGCGGAAAATGTCCACCCCGATTAACCTGTGCGACTCAATTATTCATCTAAAGTACTGTAATAAGTACATATATTGAATTATTTACCCTTTTGCTCAAGGGCTAAACAAACGCACTCGAAAAGTATTCCTTTAATTTGAAGGATAATTTATTTAATGGATGTCTCGTTCAGGATTGAATAATGCATTCATTTCGAAAACGGGGGTTTATTTTATCATTATCTTCCATATTTATATGTAGGACCATCCCGACTGAGAGAAAATGTACTGCCTTTTCAAGCTTATCCCTTTCAAATACAGAAATGACATTGCATTCGAAGTTGAGTAGTTCAATTTCATTTACAAACAACTTTCTTAAGTGTTTATTTACTTTGCAGCCATAACTCTTAAATTCAGGTTGGGCTTTTCCTATCAACGCAGGCATTCCATTCATTTTTTGCAGAAACTCAATATGTTTACGTCTCGTGTTGAACAAGCGTCTTGACCGTAAGCATGTTTGTTTGTCTCTGAAAATCAGCGTAATACATGTTCTTGACGTCATCCAACCATATGCTCAAATCGGATTCAATTATTATGAAGTGTGTTTTCAATATTGAATAAGATACAAATCCCTCTTTATACAGAAAATGTCATTTTATGTCAATTTACACCATTCTTAATATTAAACCATAAAATCAGTATGCTTTATTTGCTCCGAAGTAAAAATAATGAATATGCTATTGCATTGATTCAAATCATTTCTTACATCTGAACTCTTTTCCTGAGCCCCTGTATAGACTATTTTGTGGGTGGTACTAACAATTTGTAATTTTGAAAGGACAATTGATTACAGAGGTCAGCAGCATGATAACATATTCGTAATCTGTGGTTATAGATTTAAATGTGTTATATATGTATTTGACTTGCACATATTGGTTCGGGAGTAAAACACTGCAATTAATGAAACATGATCAATACATTTCAGGCGATTATTGTTCTGACATTTCTATGTTTACATTTACAGTACATGTATTCAAATTTTGGATTATTTCCAAAGTGCATAAAATGTTGCCTTTAAGTGAGTAACATTTTGTCTTTGTCATATTTAATTGTAAGAAATAAATAACATTCAATACGGACTTGATATTGATGACCTTATTTAAAACTGTTTTAAAATATGAGTAAAAATACTGTTCGTGTTCCCTAAATTACCCAACTACGCACGAGCATGTCTCGTATATTTGTAAAATACAGTTCTTTATCTGGTTCATAGTAGCGTTACATCGACATATCAACTTGTCTATAAATAGTATATTAACCCTTTGCATGCTGGGAAATTTGTCGTCTGCTAAAATGTCGTCTGCTGAATTTCTAAAATTAGCATTTTCTTTGATTTTTTTCAAATAATACTATCAGAATAGCAAACAGTTTGGATCATGATGAGACGCCACGTTCTGTGGCGTCTCATCTGGATCCAAACTGTTTGCAAAGGCCTTCAAAATCCGGTTCCAGCGCTCAAAGGGTTAAGTTAAAAACACCGTTTTCACTGAAATAAACTTATACTGCAAATGAGTAATTTACATACGTCAAGTATACTTTATGAATATAAAAATAAATATAAATCCGGTGTAAGTTGATGTCGATATCATAAAATATTATTTCGAATCAAGTTTTTTTATATATATCTATAGAACAGGGACGTTTTGAAATGATTTAACATATTTATATAACTTTTCATCACGTTCAATATAATACGCCTTTATAAATAAACAATAATTATGCAATTACACCAAATTCTCTGTTTTGAAGATCTAATTCGTAACATAAACTATTATATTATATGTGTTGAAATATGTTTGTGTCTGTTTACATGTGCTATTAAATTAGTATGGTGATAATTGCTCTACCAGATCCATCAGACAATACAATACACTTAACTTCAACATACATTTAACAAAAAAACATATTTTATTTTTTTCTATTCTGTTAACACCGTGATCACACCCAAAAGGTTTATCTTGTGACTTTGTTTGGCGGATAGCACGTAAGAAACAGCTGCGCAATACAATGCCATTGTTATTTGTTTCTTCAAGCAATGTGTACTTGTTTCAGTAATTTGTTCGCACCATGTAATCATTTTAGTGAACGTGTTCTATCGAGGCTATCATTCAAAAAGTTATTGCATTCTTTATACGTTGTTGTGCTTCAATCGGTCCAGAAGGGTCACATTTCCACAGGCCGATGACCAGCTCAGCCGAATGTATGTGATTGTTCATAAATTATTGTCATAGTCACCTAAGATTTAATATTGCGAACAAGCAGCTGTGTTATCAGTTCGAAAATTGGAAACGCACACAGTAAGAATTGTAGTTCATCAAATAAATGTGTACCCCTCTATCTGAATGACCGGTTCGGTTCGTAAAATACGAGAGAGGCAATCACGAGAATATGGACCGGTCAATATTTTCGTTTAGGGACCGTGTATTCTTAATATTAACAATTTAACTATTTTGGTCATATTGTAACAACCCAGTGCATAAGACATTATTTTAACGTGAATCAAAAGTTACATTGAAATTATTTACCTGAATTTCCTCGTCAACAGCATTATTGTTTTCATTGTTCATTCATTCATGGTGCTTTTCCTAGCGTTGTCATATAATTAATAGTGCTGATCAATTTTATATTACAGACCAGCCACAAATATCACATGTTTAGGCTAGAATTCGTTTTCTTTCATACTTTCGATTTTTACTCCATTGTTATTGTCAGAATGTTCCTACTTCCGGTTTGAAGAACGACATTTGTTTCTAAAAGTTAATGTCATTATTTAAGAATTCATATGAAATAAGTAGCAGCTATCAAATTTTAGTCCTATTGGGCACATTTCTGCCATTTTTTAACAGTTAAAATTGTTTGCATCCATTGCTTTTGACTTTGAATCGTCACACTTGTTTCTTAGAATCAACGGCAGCCATCTTGATTTTTACCGTGCCCGTTGCTAAGCAGCTTATGTCAAGCCGTTCTTTTTAAAGTCATTGAGCATCATTTTGTATTTGAATTTACTGTTTAAGTTCTGAAATGAATGCAATTCAAGGCAGAAAACGTTCCTTTGAGGTATTATTATGTTGTTATATGTTTTGTACATTTTAAAGTTGTTTTAACGTTACAAATATTCTATTTGAGCACCTGTTTGAAACGGCATTTAAAATACTGTGTCGGGCGCAATTTTTATTGTTGCAGGAGCACTGTGTCATGTGTATGACACACCTTGTCGTGTGTATAACACAGGGCACAGTGTGCCATTCGACAAATATATATACCTCAGATTTTCTGTGGATGGAGAGACATTCTATCAATAGTAAAACTACTTTATTAACAACCCTGGTGCCAACTTGTTCAAAGTTTAATATTTTAACACATTGTAAGTGAAACTTGCTCAGTGATATTACTACAGTAAATAATAAAGAATATATTTCATGATACATGTTTAGTTCCTTTCTGGACAATAAATAACATCGAGTAACTTAAGTCTGGGTTGACTTACTTTATATCTTAAGGCTACACTGCACTAACTATTTTCCTGCGCTTGAAGCGGAGTACCACATCTGGGGGCTCCTCCGGGATTAGTATTAAAAATTAAAACTAATCCAGTGATCTGAACCAAACGCGTAATAAGTTATTGTAATCAAATAACATTATAAATAAAAGTAAATGCTCTTTATCACAAATCAAATAAGTAAATAAATGACATTAATTTATTAATGACTGTATTTAAAATGGGAACTTTTAAATGTGACCGTTTTAGTGAGTGTGCGTGACTGAGTGAGAAATCTAGATTTATAAGTAAGCAATTCAACTTAATAGTGTAACAAAATGTCTGAGCCAAATCCGAGTGATAGTGAAAGCGAAGTGTATATTCGGCAAAGAACAAACGAAGACTACGAAGACAGCGAAAATGATTAAGTTCAGCCCAGACATGAAAATGACATTAGAACACAAGAAAGAGATGAACAAATAGAACAGCAACCCAATAATTATGTTAACCAGCAAATTGCTAGCCTGATGGACATGGTTAAAATTATTGCCAAAGATATTCAGAGTTTAAAGGAGTCAAAAGGGCCAGAAATAAGGGGTCGTGACAACTTTAACGATAAGCAATCTATACCGTGCAACCCTGCTGAAGATGTGAATAACTGTTATTCACACAGTTAAACAGATTACAACAATGGGCTGCAGCCAGAATCACAGCAGGTCTTCAACTACTATGGTAGCACCCCATGTGAATAAGACTGGTGTGAACGACAACCCAATGTGGTGAACTCGAGAGAAAGTCACAATGGTAGATACCAGCATAACGGTGTCAATAGGCCTGCAAATCACAGAGGTCCAGGCCAGCAGCCAATAGTGCAAAACCAGAGAGGACGTATGGCGCCACATTACACAGAGTCCAGCTTAAATCAACCAAGAACACCCCATATTAGGATGCCACCATTCACAGGAAAAGAGGGCTGGGAAACATGGCGAGCACAGTTTGAAGCCTTAGCCAAAAGATATGGCTGGGATGAAGAAGGAAGGCTAAAACAACTGTTACCTCGACTTGAAGGCGCTGCTGCACAGTTTGTCTTTTCACAGATTTTCCCTCATGTGTTGAATCACTACCATGAACTTTTGAAGGAGATTGACAGTCGCTTTAGAGTCATTGAGACCCCAAGGACATTCGCAGCAAAATTAAGCCGTCGAAGCCAGCGTTCTGGTGAAACATTAGAAGAATTTTCCGCAGATCTAAACAGACTCTATGACAAGGTACATAGTGGACGAGACAGGCGAATAAGAGACGCAGATCTAGTTCGGCGCTTTCTTGATGGCATCTATGATGAAGACATTAAGTTCGAGGTGGAGTTCAATAAAGAACCAAGAACAATTGAAGAAGCAGTCTACTTTGCTGTGAACTTGTTACAAATCAGAAATATACACAAGGACTCTGGAAGAAATAGGTCTGGAGCCAGAAGAGTAGGTGATGATGGCGTAGGCATGCAAGACACAGATATAGAATAAACCATAAGAAGGGGTTCCCATGATGTCAATTGCAAAGGCGTCCTTTGATAAAGAAGCAGAATCCAAAGTAATAGAAGATTTGAAAGCAAGAATACAGCAACTTGAAACACTGAGAATGAAGCCAAGAACCATAATAAAAAGAAAAGATGCAGAATGTTACAGTTACCCTGAAAAGGGACATTTTGTCAGGGAATGTCCAACAAAACAGAACAGAACACGAGACACCAACAGTCCAATGATAGATCCGATAAACAGCTCACCTTTAAACGCCAGGGGACCAGCTCTTGCGGCCAAAGGGAGGTCCGAGTAGAAAGTCAAGAAGATAAAGGCCAAATAGAAGTAAGCCTTAACATGAGAAGAGCACCAGAGGAGGTCGACATCGATTGGAAGACTATGTGACCTCGGAGATGGGCTGTATGTGAAAGGCTTTGTGAATGAGAAGCCAATCATATTCACCTTGGATACAGGGGTTCCTAGAACAATAATCTCAACAAGGGTATACCAAAGATAACCAGAGGAAAGCAGACCCAGTCTTAGCAAGGGGCAAGTTTGAAAGGGGCCTGTGGAGCTCCCATTGCGGAAATGGGAAAAGGCATGTTCAAACTTAGGCTTGGTAAGATGGAGAAACTTCAGGAGATTATTGTTGCTGAAATAGAAGATGATACTCTTCTTGGGTACGATGTTTTGGTGAACAATAGTGGCAAACCAGCAGACATTTTACTAAGTCGAGAAATTGTCATATTAGAAGGGTATGAAATACCATGTATCAGCAAAGCTAAACGCAGTGGAGCTAGAAGGGTCACAGTAGCAGAAGATATAAACATTCCAGGAAATTCTGAAGCCCTTGTCGATGTGTTTGTAGATAGAATAGAATGGGATGATGATCTATCTGGTGACTTCTTAATTGAACCAAACCAAGCATTCAAAGAGGGATACCCATTAATCATGGCCGCAACTATGGTTGACATTAACCGTTCACCAACCTGCAAGGTGAGGTTGATGAACCCATTTTCACAAGATGTGGATCGTAGAAGGGATGCAGAAATTGGTATGGCAGAAAGAGTTGAAAGAGTAGTGAGTGTATTGGCGACAACAGAGAATAATCCGAACAAAAGTGATCCAGTAAGTGTGAAAAGAATCTAATTTAATCAGGTGAACACAGTGCCAGTCGTTGGAAGGTCATTTGACGAAGCTAGCGAAAATGAAGTACCAGGGCATCTGAAAGACCTATATGCAAAGTCAACTGAAGGGAAAACTCTTGAAGAAAGACGTGTTGTTGCAGGGCTATTGAAGAAGAATGGCAATACCTTTTTCCCGGGATGAATGGAACATTGGGGAAACAAACGTAGCGGAACATACCATAGACACTGGTGATGCTAAACATGTGAAACAGCATCCTCGTCGCGTACCATTAGCTTTTGCAAGTGAAAAAAAGAAAGACATTGAGGACCTCCTTCAGAAAGGTGTGATAAGGCCAAGTACGTCTCCTTGGGCCTCGCCTATTGTACTTGTCAAGAAAAGATCGGGTGCCGTAAGACCATGTGTGGACTATAGGCGTGTTAATGCGCTTGTCAAACCTATTGGCTTTCCAATCCCAAGGGTCCAGGATTGTCTTGATTCTGTTGCAGGGTCAGCCCTCTTCAGTAGTTCGACCTAACAAGTGGGTATTTTCAAATACCATTGGAAGAGGATGACATCCCGAAGAGTGCATTTGTTTGCAAGTTTGGCCACTTTGAAATGACACGCATGCCTTTCGGTCTTAACAATGCCAGCGGTACTTTCCAAAGGACCATGGGGCTGGTGTTACAGGGGTTACAGTGGGAGATCTGCTTGGTGTATGTTGATGACATCATGGTGTTCGGTGTCGACTTTCCGCAGCATCTCCAAAGGGTAGACCTTGTTCTGGATCGCATCACCAAAGCCGGCTTGAAACTACAACCGAGCAAATGTAACATGCTTCAAACTGAAGTGATATTTCTCGGCCATATAGTCACCAAAGATGGAGTTCTTCCAGACCCGACAAATGTGGCAAAAAAAGCTGGCTGGCCAAGACCAACAGATACGAAACAAGTCAAACAATTTGTTGCAACCTTATCATACTATAGGCGTTTCATAAAGCATTTCTTAAAGCTAGCATGACCCTTGGTTGACCTGACCAAGAAAGATGCAAAGTTTGAATGGACTGCAAGCTGTGAAGATTCTTTCGCAAAGATCAAAGGGATACTTATTGGTCCTGAGATAATGGGTTATCCACTGAATGATGGTGGACCATTTAACTTGGACACAGATGCCTCAGGATCAGGAATAGGTGCAGTTCTTTCCAAAATCCAGTCCGGACGAGACAAAGTGCTTTCCTATGGCATCCGTAGCTTGAGCAAAGCAGAGAAAAAAATGTATAACAGAGCAGGAGTTACTGGCTGTTGTGTACTTTGTACAATACTGCAGACAGTACCTGTTAGGGCGTCACTTTGTCGTTGGTACCGACCACCAGGCGCTGGTATGGCTTTTTAGCATGCGTGAACCGAGTGGCAAAATATCACGATGGTTGGAAATCTTGGCACCCTATGACTTTGAAGGAGTATACAGACCTGGGAAAAGCCATGCGCATTGTGATGGGTTATCACGATGTCCCAATCCGCGAGACTGCCATTGCGACCAAGTTGTAATGGATGAACCATTGAAATGTGGACCCTGCTCCAAATGCAGAAGGAGGGCAGAATTAATGATGTCAAGTCAACACTTAACGATTGAATCAGACCTGTCAAAAAGTAAATGAAAACGCAGCCTTGGGCAAAGCAGAAGAAAATAGAGGGGAAATCACAACAAATAGTCCAATCCGGGCAATAGGGTCTGAAACAGAAAAGGAACAGAAAGCACCTGTTGCTGGAGGCTCAAAGACATGTGCTTATGTGCTGAAGGGGGTAAAACCAAAAGTACAAGAGGCAAATGAGTGTAGCCGTGAGACTCGCCACTATTTGGTTCAGTGGGACAATTTAAAGCTAATCAATGGTTCCCTCTACCGCTCCTTCAAGAAGGTTGATCAACATGATGCATATCTGCAGTTAATTGTACCAAGGAGGCTGCGAAAAGAAGTGATTCGAGACGCAAACATGGGCGTTAAGAGGACATACAATCGCATCACCCAAAGCTTCTACTGGTTTGAAATGAAGGCAGACATTGCATTGTACATCAAAGGATGTGATATTTGTGAATCAGTGTAATTGCCGTCTCAAGTCAAACAGCTGAAGAATGTGCAAACACGATCCTCAATGAAGTGATGGGGAAAACATTTAGTTATTCACAGTAACCAAGGCTCAGCATTTGAAAGCAGAATTTTTGCAGAACTTTGCGATCTACTTGCCATTAAGAAAACGCGATCCAGTCCTCGCAATCCAAGAGGCAATGGACAAGTAGAGCGGTTTAACCGGACACTAATGAAGATGGTCAAGGCCTACCTGGTTGACGAAGGCGATGACTAGGGTTTATTCTTAGGATGCCTTGCTGGAGCATACAGAGCCACACCAAACCAGTTAACTGGAGTCACGCCAAATATGCTGACAATGGGGCGGGAAATCAGGCTCCCAGCTGATGTGATAAACGGTCATGCCAACGTATTAAGTGCCACGCCTAAAACTTGTGAAGCAATTACTGAAATGCAAGAACACATGCAAAAGGCCCATGCAATAGCCCGAAAACACCTAGATAGTGCTACCAAAAGAAGCAAAGAAATATATGATACACGCCTTGCATTCCATCATTATGATGTTGGAGATTTAATTTGGTGACTACATCAAAATACAAAAGTTGGAGTTTGCCCAAAATTAGAAAAAAACCTACGATGGTCCTTTCCTTATCACAGAGAAGGTTTCAGAAGTTAATTTCACTGTCCAGTTAGATAAATCAGGCGTGAAGAAGTTGTTCCACCATAACAAGTTGAAGCCCTATTATGGAAATGCAGTTCCAAAGTGGAACACAGCTGTTCAAAAGCATTTGAAGAAATTTAGTGCATAGTTACGTGTAGTGTCTGACCAAAATTGTGCAAGTAAATGTGTGTATGTTGACGGATGTGTTGAGATAAAACTGTTTTTAGGACATGGGGGTAATATATGCAAACACTATAATAATAGGAACAATAGCAATTAGGAAGTTTTAATTACAAGAAAGGGACAGCCAGCAAGGAACAAACCTAAACCAATTGTCACGTAATCGGTCATAGTTCATTGACGACACATAGGTACTAACAATGTTCATTACTCTTAAATTACCGGTGTGTAGCCTATCATTCGATATCTCGTCATGCGCGTATTGCCAAGATGACGAGATTTACATTAATTACCATTTTCTCGTGTCACGCGCGGGACAAAATCGATCCCTCTTTATTATGTTGGTTTCTCTGCATAATGTAGGATAAAATATTCAACAACACCACGTATAAGTTTCTAGTCCAATTTAATGTCTAACATACTTAATATTTTCGGTTATACAAATACAGTCTGATAGCTACATGATCGTATCTTTCTCGACCTGTTCTCCTCGAAACCCAAACTAAGTCTCCTCGCTAACTGCACTATTTCCCTTTAACATTTGCCCAGTGAAACTCAGTTATGAATCCCATTGGTCAGTGTTCTATACGTGCTTGTTGCTGATTTGTTGAATTACAATCTAGGACCGGGTATGTACACGCTAATCAGCATTGTGATACAAATAAATAATGCAAATACAGCCCAAGCCATGTGTCAATAACATCTGTTGTTAAACATACACCAGATCTAAATAATTAATCTTTTGACTGTCATGTATACTCGTTATTGATAAACTTGTCAATATTTCTTACATAAAGAAAACCCAATTATTTCACCCAATTTCTAACCACAATGTGACACAATGTTATAATATATTGACTGATTTGCTGATGAGTAACGATTCATGTAACAGCAATCCGGTGAACATAGTGAAATTTGTCTATTTGCAGGTCATGGAGTATGGTGAGAAAGCAAGGAATAGGCCCCTCTTCTCATGTAGCCATTGTAAGAAGAATATGACGTCTTATATTAATGCGAGATACAGAATGGTTGACCATGTGCAGAAGCACCATTTTGCCCTCGACCAAGCATCATTCTACCGTTCAATGTGCATTTTCCGGTGTTCCAGCAGAGAGGCTCCGGTAAAGCATGTCACCGACTATAGAAGACATGTGCTTATGTGAGCAATGCAAGGAGGTGGCGATCAGAGCAGGTTCTTGATCGAAAACCCTAACCCTAGGGTTGTGAAAGAGAGTGTGGATTATGAGGTGACTCAGCAAAACTGCAGTGATTCTGATGACACCGCAGGTTCTTGCCAGCCTACTAAACCGCGGTGCCAATGTGTCTGGAGAAGCTGTGGTTCCATCGCCTCTTGCTGTCCACCTACCTTACATCCCGACAAGACCTGAATACCAGAGGTTCGAAACGAGTAAAGTGGTCACCGCGGATCTAGACGACGTGGAACAGTTTGAACTGCTACAAGAGCTATTCCCTACGCCACATCTAGCCTCATCATCCCCCCAGTTTGATGCCCACATTTCCAACCTATCAGCCTACACCAGTGTCTGCGAGTGCTACATCTGTGTCGGGAACGGCGTTTCCCAATTATGTGCCAATGCCAGTTTCATCTTCCATGGTAGGATGTCTACCATCATTCTCGGCTCCGCAATTCAGCAATGGAAACACTAATCAAAACAGGTCTCCTGCTGTCCCAGTGTCCAATTCCAGGCTGAGTACGGCACTATTGGATGAGCCAAGCGCCTACCTGTGAAGACGGCAAGTACACAGACAGAGGCAGAACCACGCCATGAGCAAAGCGTCCTTACAACAGCGCTACTCCAGCTAGAAAAGACTCTAGAAAGCTCTATTCGGAAACTAGTGTTTGCCGTTGAATGGAACAGCCGAGCAATAAAGAATTTGGACAGTACAGTGCAAAAGCTAGGCGAATCAAACGAGGCAATGAAGACGGCTCTGCTGGAAAAGAAGCAAAACGGGTTAAAAAATGAACATTTATGTTTATTGGTAAACCAAGCTAACACAGTTGCTTTAATGCATCTGTTTAAACCCTATTAGGACATTTGGCATATTGCTCAGTTTAAGGTGTTCATATTGTTACGTGTTCAACCAAAAGTGTTCTTAATGTTTGTATTAGATTGTTATTTTCTTGTCTACGGTAGACTCTCTGTAAACCGGACGGTCTAGGGACCGGCCTGATCGTTTTACTATATAATATTGTATACATTGTTAATATGCTATTTATATGGCAACGGGAGTTTGCCATTAAAGACAGGGGGGAAATGTAACAACCCAGTGCATAGTACATTATTTAAACGTGAATCAAAAGTTACATTGAAATTATTTACCTGAATTTCCTTGTCAACAGCATAATTGTTTTCATTGTTCATTCATTAATGGTGCTTTTCCTAGCCTGGTCATATAATTAATAGTGCTGATCAATTTTATATTACAGACCAGCCACCAATATCACATGTTTAGACTAGAATTAGTTTTCCTTCTTACTTTCGATTTTTACTCCATTGTTATTGTCAGAATGTTCCTACTTCCGGTTTGAAGAACGACATTTGTTTCTTAAAGTTAATGTCATTATTTAAGAATTCATATGAAAGAAGTAGCAGCTATCAAATTTTAGTCCTATTGTGCAAATTTCTGCCATTTTTTAACAGTAAGAATTGTTTACATCCATTGCTTTTGACTCTGAATTGTCACACTTGTTTCTTAGAATCAACGGCAGCCATCTTGTTTTACCGTGCCCGTTGCTAACCAGCTTATGTCAAGCCGGTCTTTTTAAAGTCATTGAGCATCATTTTGTATTAGAATTTACTGTTTAAGTTCTGAAATGAATGCAATTCAAGACAGAAAACGTTCCTTTGAGGTATTATTATGTTGTTACATGTTTTGTACATTTAAAAGTTGTTTTAACGTTACAAATATTCTATACCTAAGAACATTCTATTTGAGCACCTGTTAAAAACGGCACTTTAGAATACTATGTCGGGCGCAATTTTTATTGTTGCAGTTGCACTGTGGCATGTGTATGACACACTGTGTCGTGTGTATTACACAGGGCACAGTGTGCCATTGGACAAGTATATATACCTCAGATTTTCTGTGGAGGGAGAGACATTCCATCAATAGTAAGACTACTTCCTGAATTTTTATTAACAACTTTGGTGCCAACTTGTACAAAGTTTGATATTTTAACACATTGTACGTGAAACTTGCTCAGTGCTATTACTACAGTAAATAATAAAGAATATATTTCATGCTACATGTTTCGTTCCTTGCTGGACAATAAATAACATCGAGTAACTTAAGTCTGGGTTGACTTACTTTATATCTTAAGGCTACACTGCACTAACTATTTTCCTGCGCTTGAAGCGGAGTACAACAATATGGCTCTCTGTGCGTTTGCTATTTCTAAAATATGCTATATTATTCATGTAATAAGTGAGTTTAAGCGATAGATTTTGGGTTGCAGTATGGTAAAATCATCACACGTCGTTGACCGCCAGTATATTAAATTATGTCGAATGTATACTGTATAGTATGAATAATTAAAATGTACTTTATAAACATGAAGTTTATTTCAAGAGGAAGACTTAAGTAAGTTTAGCGAGTTTTGTATTGTCCTTGTAAACTGGTATTTTGAGCAAACACTAAGATTACTGCAGTACAAATACTTTGAACGTTTCGTGGCACATTTTTTTTTATTGCCTATTGGTTCAGCTAAAAGGTTTTTAGATGAGTTGTTCTGATTATTGTTCTGTCATAATTTATTTTGCATTATCAGAGAAATTGAGTCAATGCCCTGTTCGTTAAAACAAGGTTAATTACTGACATACATTAATGGATAATTACATTGAGTGCAAAACGCAATCTTATACGTATGAGTAATTTATCAAATGTTCACTCACATAAATAAGGTATAGACCAATTAATGATACTTGTTTCATCTGAGTCCGTATTCACCAAATTAATATTAAACTTCAGAATAAAGAAAATACTTATCTCCAACGAGTATGCGTTTAGCATTTGAATATATACAGGCTGAACATGTTTTCTATGTCATAAATAAATCGTTCTAAATGAAGAATTGTGTAGTTACAGGTCTTAAATTCCATGTCATATTCAACTGTTTTATGCTGTTAGAATACAACACTTTCTGGAATATTCTATATCTGTAGAATTAGGTATTATACTTGGTTGGCTATTAACAGCCCTGGTCCTGTGACAGACATAAGGAATTTAACATAACGGCTTGCCTTAAACATATGAACCTCGTCCTTGGAAAACGGGGTTTAATGCATGCGCGGAAAGTGCAGTCCGAACAGGCTAATCAGGGACGACACTTTTCGCTTTTAATGTATTTTTTGTGTCGATTAAGTCTCTTCAAAGCGAAATTCCAGTTTGGGCGGACAGTTTTGTCCCTGATAAGCCTGTGTGTACTGCACAGGCTCATCTGGGACGACACTTTGTGCACATGCACTAAGCCCCGTTTTCCTTGAGCGAGGCCCATATGTATCAACAACTGTTACTCAAAAGAACAACATTTATATACGAGACCATGATTTATTGCCATGTTAACGAACTAATTGCGTTTTCTTGTAGAAGAAAGCAAAACGTTACACAACCTCGTTTATTTAACATTTTCGTTTCGGGGAAACTATTGATGATGTTTATTCTATATACACGTTTTTGGTCTTAAACAATCCAAACAAAAACATCGGTAAAGTACAGCCACGATCAAATGATGTAAATCTGCCTTCGAATGAGTTCAGTTTAATTCGTTGTTTAAATATTTACCAATACGATAAACATTTATTGACATTACTCATTTGTTTTCTGCATTATGATATCAAGTAGGGCGCAGAGTGCGATAACCTGCGACGGAGTGATATTCAGATTATTTTGAACAGTAATACACTTTAAAAACCTGACAATCTTTTTTTAAAGAAGTACATATAACGAACACATTTTTTGGAGAAGACATGCTTTTTCTGTCAACTTATGATATCAAGACGGTATTTATGTTAAATTGTAATGGCACTTAACCATTCATGTCATATTTTTTCTTTTCTGGTCATTTACTTTTGTCTAAAAATTCTGGTCATTTACTTTGGTCTAAAAATGCAAAATTACATAGCAATTCATATAAATTTGTTATTGTATGCTGCAAATGGCCCTATAAAAGTGACGATCCGTAATTATTTACCGATTTTAAATATGTTTTTCATATTTTATGTATAAAGGTTATCAAAAAACAATATATATATGCTATTGCACATTACCATAAAAAATAGCAATAAAACTTGTTTTGAGCTCAAAAGACAGTGTCCTCCAAGTCAATTGTGTTTTACAAACAATCAGTTTATTTACATCGCTGTTTACTCGGGAAAGTGAAAGTGACTCAGGTCACCAAAAATATATCGTTGATTTTCAACGTTTTCCGGTATCACTCACAAAGTAGGTCTATTATAAATGGTTAAAACGTTTGTAGTGATCTAATAAGTTACTTTCTGCTTGTAAAAAGTTGTTTAAAAAATAATTAAAATTAAATTTTCTTTTTTATCATACGTCACCGCTTTGAGGCTACACACCACGTTAGTTGCAAAGTTGTAAACATTTCTTCCAATTATGAAACGGGTAAATCTTTCATTATTCTTGACAACGTTGCACCTACACATGTAAGCTGTGTTATTAGCATTTTTTCTGCAAGAGTAACTGAAATCCAGTTAAAATTAGACCAGTTTATATGCAGAATAATTGGATTTGTCACCTTTATAGGGCCTTAAAACCCCGAAGACATCAATTGTCGCACATAAGCCGGATTGAGTTTAAGACGCCGTAAAGGTTAGGGGAGGTAATTAATACAAGTAAAAGCGTCTTTTTTTAAAGATTTTTTTTTTTATCTCATATGACATTACTTAAGATGAGATAGAGTTAAAATTTTGAATTGATTTCCGCAAGAAAAAATATTCACAGAGAAATATTTAGGCTCTGATTGTTGGTTAAATAAAGATTTTCTTATCTTTTTTCTATTGCAGGGGAGGTAATTCTTAAGCGTTGAAAGTCTCCAAGTAGTATAAACCTGTGCTAAGCGATGTTTCTTTTGTAAGATATTGGTGGAAAAGTAAATGTCTTATCGTTTGTATTATCTTTATTGTTCTTAGTTTGGATATATGAAGAGCCATATATAGGAGAGTTGGTTTAATAGCCTTTGCGTTGAATAAGAGTTTATTCTTGAGCGAATAAACAGTTTTTATAGACATTCTCTACGGACCATGTCATATTTACTTAATTGAAAAAAGGCATGATATTCACAATCAATAATATATATGTATATTTTTAGTTAAAACAAAAATGACATATTCTCAAATTATACGAAACATGTTACATGTCAGTTGTGTTAATACCCGAATGGCAATGTCTTCAACGATCCCTTTTTAATCTGCGTGATATCTTTTTTATCCTAAAGCGCCGATATTATTTCGTGCTGTGGTAAAGTTTTGGCTAAGATTTAATTATCATGTGAAGCATCTGTTTTTTTACGTTATTCTCAACATATCTTTACCCACAGCATCTTATAAATTGGTATACAAGTTAATGTAAAGCTGCTACTGCGCATGACACCAGCGTGTAACTTATCACTCATTTGTACGTTTAAAAACCGCAACAGGGAAATACAATTATACCAAATAAAACATGTATTACACATTTTAGTTATTATAAAACGGACACAATACAAAGTCGTGTTTCATCAAATCGGTCCAAGCACAATCATCTCTTTATTGATGCGGGTTGGTTTTTTCACACTACATGCGCATTGTTTCCCAAAAGTCATTGCGAATTCAATATTATTATTAGGGCCTATGTATCCTTTCACGTCAACATACAAATGTTTATCGTAACATGATCCATCGATATTATACAATAACAGGCACGTGAAAAAACGCTTAACATACGGTACGCCTATATATTCACACCTGTATACAATTATTTATTCTAGTTGATCACGCAACAATAAATGGGCCTTATGCCATAGGCGGCTAGCCTGGCTGCAGACCAGGGTGCGTAATGGCACTGTCTGGTCAGGAACTAATTTGTTCGCTAAAAAACACCTGTTTCGTGTTCTCATTAGCGGGCGGGGCGAACAGGGTAGGTCACAACCAGCTTGTATATCATTGCCGAATATGGCATAAGACCCATGTTTGCATGACGCGTCTCAGATGTACAGACGTCTGGCTAAAACTGCTTCACGCGGTGAGCTGGATTGGTGTTGACAAAAATAGACTGGTGGGTTTTGGTTCCTCCCTGTGTATGTCTTTCTTCGCAACACAAAACCAAGACGTAATATATCAAGTATCAACACTATTTATTTGTATTACCAGTGAATGCATGTCTGGATATTGTTATCAGTATTTTATTTTTTATTTTTGATGCATCCATATGCGTACAAAAACGAAAATGTCAATATATTTGTCACATAAACATAACGCATTCCATGTAAAAGGGGCTATTCATTTAAGTTATATTCCTAAATACAACTATGGAGTGCAAGAGAAAATAAGATGCATACTACATTTTATATAATATCGCCCATATATCGTTAAGTTGTCTTATTTCGAATCTTCGAAATAAATGTGTCTTTGACATCAATGAATAAATGATATTCCATACACGTGACTGAATATGCGAATGAACTAAGAATTAATTTATTAAAATAATTACAGCCGGATATATTCTTAATCTTAGGCAATCACTTATGCGTTGGTGATATCCCACACAAATACATAAATGTAACTCCACAAAAAGGTTGAATGTAAAATATGACATTATAAATACAATATGTCATGATTTTTCATAAATCGCTGGGTTAAGTAGCCACAAATGCATTTAACTTTTTTTAAGACGATGATTGCGCAAAAAGATGTTATCAATTATGTTTCACTGACTGTTCACAAAGTCAGCCAACCAAAAACATTGAACCTTTCAAATGCGTGATAAACAAGATGTTGACAAATCAAACAATCTCTAATAAAAATTCTGACCTTTGGTGAAAATATATTTTGATGAATAAAACGCATTTATACGCCAGTCATCTTTTGCATGTAATCAACATGTATGGGCGAATAAGGGGTTATGTGACTATTAAGAAATGGTAAATGCGAATATCAAAATGCTGATTGTACATGATATGTACGTAGGAAACATATACACCAACTCTGTAACCTCTCACACATAAAAAAATCCGTTTAATGTCATACTGATTTAATTTCATGTTAAATTAAATGAACATAATCAGCGACATTAAACAATAGGCCATACAACATCATACTACATGTATTAACCACAACGTTAATGACTACTCAATATTTGCATCATGTATGCTGATTTAGCTCTACTTATACATGTACCCAATTAATCATCGATAATCATCGCCTAAAATGAATCACAATTTGAAAACCACAAGGACAGTGTGTCGAGCGGTTCAATGCTATACATATAACGTAATGATATATGCATGCATATGTTCGTTACTTGAACTGAATTTAATTTATTAATTAAAACCAAACCTTATTCAAACTAACAAAACATCAAGAACTGACATATACCGGTAACTGTGGGCATACTATACAGTTTTTATGTAATTACATATAAATAATGACACATTTGTTATTATACGAAAACAAGCCATGTACTTTCCCTGAAATGTATAATAAATCAAAATGTTGTTCTGTCTGAATGAAATTCTTGGTAGTGTTATATTGAATTACTAAACAGGACAAGAATGAACCTCGTTCGGGAACACTGGATTTAATTGCATGTACGTTAAGTTTTATCACAGATTAGCCTGTGTAGTCCGCACAGTCTAATCAGGGACGACACTTTCCGCTTATATTGTATTGTTCGTTTAAATATAATATAATAACTTTATTTCATGAAGAATTCACATTAAGAAATATATTTTTTTAACAATGTGGTCTTCAGTAACATAACACAAGTATATATTTTGAAACATGCATACGTACATGCAAGGGAAAAAATTGAACTATACAGTTAAATGTCATAATAACTTCATTATCAATTACGACGACGTGGACGACGACGTGGACGACGACGAGGATGATGATGATGACGATGATGATGATGATTATGATAATACAAAATATGATACAAAAATCAATCCTAAAGGAAGTCCGTTCTGATAAAAAATCTACTGCACCGGCTAATCTGGGATGACACTTGATTCATTCAGCCAAGTTATTCCAGAACGAGGTTCCATTTATATTTAAACATGTGCGAGGAGATTTACCGCCGATGGTTGCAAGGTGATTTAGAAGAGATTCGAAAAAAATATGTACCAATGTTCTATTACCAACGCCCATCGATGTTTATTTTTTTTGGAAATGGTGGTCATTGATGACAAGACCAAATTAATTAAAAATTTCTCTCTTTATTAAATACGCATTTTATTTAAATAAAAGAAACACATTGTTAAATGTAAGTTCATCCTCTTAAATATAGAAACATACTTTAACATTCTGAAATAACACAATACATATGAATAAAATAATCAAATGTTATAGGTTTTATAATAAAGACCAGGTATACCGTATGTACTTTATTGTATACCGTATGTACTGAAATTATATATTAGTTGACTTAATGTACTTTATTATATACCGTTTTTACTGAAATTATATATTATATGATTAACGTGACATGAATCTTAATCATGATTTGTTTGTTCTGTTATACTGACGATGTACATTGTGCAAGCCATAATAAAACACATGTTCTGTTCTGTTGCTAGGTGATGAGGATGTTGATGTTGAGCAAGATGGCGTTGGTGGTGTTGGCTTTGATAAAGTAACTATTTTAGTTGTGCTGAGGTTTCTGCTGCTAATGATTATGATATATTTTAATTATGAGAGAGACGTTGAGGAAGATGGTTGCGTTGACTATGACACTGGTGGAAATAAACATCAATGACGAAGTCAATGACTATGGCGCCGAAGAAAACGAACATGATTATAACGATCGGCGACAATGGGGAGTGCAATCTTGATGTTCTTATGATTTATTTATTTCTTTCGTTTATTTATAAAACTCTCTGCGGTACATTTAATGAAGTAACAGAGATGAAAAAACATTCATCTTTAATTCAATGTGGTGAACACGTACTTAATTAGCATAAAGTACCGTAATTTGCATTATTAACATGCTAAGTAGGCTTTAAAGGCCCATAAAAGGTGACAAATCCAATTATTATGCATATAACTGGTCTAATTTTTACCGGATTTCAGTTACTCTTGCATAAAAAAATGATAATAACACAGCTTAGGTGCAACGTTGTCAAGAATTATGGAAGATATACCCGTTTCATAATTGGAAGAAATGTTTACAACTTTGCAACTCACGTGGTGTGTAGCCTCAAAGCGGTGACGTATGCTAAAAATAGCCGAAAGAAAATTCAATTTTAATTCTATTTAAAACAAATTTTTACCAGCAGAATATAAATTATTAGATCACTACAAACGTTTTTACCATTAAGAAGAGACCTACTTTGTGAGTGATACCGGAAAACGTTGAAAATCAACGATATATTTTAGGTGACCTGAGTCACTTTCACTTTCCCGAGTAAACAGCGATGTAAATAAACTGATTGTTTGTAAACACAATTGACTTGGAGGACACTGTATTTTGAGCTCAAAACAAGTTGTATTGCTCATTTTTTATGGTTATGTCCAATAGCATATATATATTGTTTTTTGATAACCTTTATAAATAAAATATGAAAAAAATATTTAAAAATCGGTAAATAATTACGGATCGTCACCTTTATAGAGGCTTTAAGTTTACGCAATTCCTGTTTGTCCAAATAGCGGTTCGCAGAAGCAAGGCTTGGTTTACAATGAAATAAGTTTTTTTTGTGGTGCCGCATAATAACTTCAGCTGAACCCAGCGTGCATGATGAACGTCAGTGTAGTAGCTGAACCCAGCGTGCACGATAATGTGGGCCGCATAATAACTTTAGCTGAACCCAGCGTGTATGATGAACGTCAGCGTCCGCGAACAGACGTACGCAGGAAGTCAACTGAGGCACGCCATTGCTTTTTAAAACGTTTTAAATTAAATTTGATTTGAATTTGATATATTGTTGGGCCGGCTAGCTCACATGTTGTTAGAGCGCCGGATTACACATCGGAGGATCGCGGGCTCGATCTTCGGCACAGCAATATTACTTTGTGGTGATTGGTCATGAAATCCTGAAATCCAAGGTCGCCGTGGCGTAGTGGATATTGTGTCCGCCTAGCGACCAGGAGGTCACAGGTTCGATCCACATTGTGAGCTTTATTAAGATTTTCCCAAAGACACCAAGTACTGGTTCTACCCAGGAAACGGACTCGAAAGCGTTTCAATAAGATTTCGGCTTTCGATGCAGTCGAGATAAAAATAAATAGGTTCAAATAAAACCTGTGTCTTGCTTTCCTCTTATACAAATAGGGCAGTTGTCAATTACTGGCCTCAGTATGTGCACTAAACACTGGTAAACCAGCGCTAGCGACCTGGAAAGTGTGAATAAGCACCGTGATATGACTGAAATACTGTTGAAAACCAAACGAGAAAGCCAAAATAAAAAAATCTAATTAAAAAATGATTTATTGAATATTTGGCTTGGGTGACTTATTCCAATTTTTTTTTAATTTTTTTAGTTACGGTTAAAGCTAATAAATATTTACAATACGTTCAAGAAATATCGCAAATAGACTTCCGTAAACATGATCCTCTGATTATTCATAAGCACGTCGGATAATTTTACTGAAGAAAATGATTTATATTGATTGATATAGAACTAATGAATTGAGCCATTTGAAATAACAGTGTATAGAAAATGTCACTAGGATTGTCAGACACATAATTGTGGCGTGTTCTGAGAAAACTGGGCAAAATGCTTGTGCGTAAAGTGTCATCCCAGATTAGCCTGTGCAGTCCACACAGGCTAATCCGGGACGACACTTTCCGCCTAAACTAGATTTTCGCTAAGAAGAGACATCATTTAAACCAAAAAATCCATAAAAGCGGAAATTGTCGTCCCTGATTAGCCTGTGCGGACTGCACAGGCAAATCTGGAATGACAATTTACGCACAAGCATTTTGCCCAGTTTTGTCAGAACACGCCACAATACATTATTGCATTTATATTGCTTATTTAGGTTTAAAAGAAGTACCTGAAATTGAACTACGACTAAGTAAACGAACAACTCAATTTCAACTGAAAGGAACATGTATCATTGGCATTTGTTTTGAGCTTAATACATTTTTAAATGTAACGTAAACAGTTCTGGTACACCTTTGTCGTGCCACAGCAAAATAAAACCTTATATTCATCATTAATAATAAAAAGTATGCTTTAAAATATGTCAAACTATCGCCGGGTACCTGCGAGAAAAAAAGTTATGGTGCTAGTTGCCATGAACCACCTCTACCACTCTGGATCAGCAGACGATTTATTGCATAATAACGGAGGATTCCGGAGATAGTCGATGTAGTCGATTGCCACCTCTACAAGTTGTGCGACCTCCAGTTTTCCGCAGCAGTCATATAACCGAATTTTAATCATTTTGAAGATTCAATGAAGTGTGCTTTAAACTGAATGTATGCAATCATGAAAAAAATGCTCGAAGTATTCGATCCCGCATAAAACTACACCTAGTGCACCCACCTATTTTTCGCCCACTTCAATAGAAGAAAGTGCGTGTTTACCATTCCATGTTCAGTATTTCAATAAAAGCCATTGACAATTAATGAATGAATAAATGAATTTAGATTCCGGTATTTGCAGTGAACCTTCGCGCACCGTAACGCTCTTGCATTGAACACTCATAGACGCGTGATACATGTCAACCCATGTATATCAAACACCCGTTAAACATATTGTAAAACGAAAACAAATCATGTGAGCACACCTGTCAATAGCCACGTGGTATTGATATAGACTAATAGTTCAATTTAACGCGCAAATACTGTTAAAGTTAACACCCAAATAAACACCTGGAGTGAAATGAAAATCTTGAAACCATTGACCAACATACATATGATATTGGTTTGCTTTCGGGGTAATATCGTTTATACACGTGACTTGACTCTAAGCGCTCATCGCACACTTTCGCCGCCCAACGAAGAGGTTTGTCAAACTGTCAAAGAAATGACCTCACACGAAAATAAAAGTATTGTTTCCTGTTCGCGCATGCACGTTTTCTGTAAAAAAATAACGTGAAGTTTAAAGCAGGTTTCACAATATTCATAGCTTTTTGTGCGCTGTTAATAAGTATTTTAGGGTTAACACCAGACGCAGGTGGGCAAATACTTTTGGAGCTGCTAAGACGACCTCCAGTGGCTACCAGTGAACACACAATGATATCGTCCGGGGAGTCAAATAACTGTCTCTGGATTTGTATGTACAAAACTCATATTACATTCACGGACTACCCCCCATCCTCGGAACCCATGCCGCTCAAATACCCCATGCTTCTTCATCGATAGATAGAGAGAGAGAGTTTATTCAACATACATTAGGCTTTAAGCCCATGAGTAAACACATATTACAACACAATATATTCACAAATGGTCAATGGCGTACAGAATTGTTAACAGAACGTAAATCAAATGCTTAATACAACAAATTTATGTACACTTTATCGTATATTGTATTTTTTTTTATATAAATTAGATAAATAAATGAATGTACTTGGAGAGAAACTATTGATAATATAAGTCAGCTCTCAATTTAAATGCTTTAAAAACAAACATGGATAGATTTCGTACACTTTTTTCATTGTCAGTCTGTAAGAGTTCGATAAACTTTATCATGTTTGTATTCTTCCAATAGTATTTATTTATGTATATCTTACGTAAATTAATAAATGTTGGGCATTCAAGTAAAAAATGAAATTCATCCTCAAGGACGTTACAGTGTTTGCATTTTCTATTTTGAAAAGGTATCTTTTCAGGCTTGTGCCATCTCCCTGCTTCCACTTCAAGTCTATGGGCAGATACTCTAAAACGAGTTAACGCCATTCTAAATTTTGAGACATTTACAAAATTTAAATATGGTTGTAACTGAAAGCTACTAAAAAGTCTATAAGTTCTACCTCTGGTCGTGTTTTCCATTTCACTTGACCAGGTTTGCAAAAACATATCAGAAATTCGTTGTTTAGCTACTGATAAAAATATCTTAATATCTCCTACCCCTTGAAAAAACCACACATCACTAAAACCTAAGCTGTCTAATACATCCTTGAGAGATTTAACCCAAGACTTTTTTTCTGGGTATATATCATGATCATGTAATAACATATCGTAAACGATTTTTATGTACTTGACATCATCGGATTGTAATATTTTAAACCAGTACTTTAAAACACAAATGATACGTTTATTTATTAATGGTACACGTCCCAGTTCTCCATAAACGAAGTTATTTTGTGTTTGCAACCTCACACCTAACACTTGTTTACAGTATCGTATATGTATTCTTTCAATCTGAACACTATTATTTAACCCCCATACTTCACAACCATAGCTTAGAATAGGTTCAATAAGTTTATTAAAAAGATCAAGTCTATGATTAACTGATATATCTGGGTATTTAACTAGATTAGATTTCAGCTTGTATATTGCTTTAAGAGCCTGTCCTGAGAGTGCATCATACGTTAATGAAAAAGAACCCCCAGTGGTAAATACTATGCCTAGGTATGTAAAACTATTCACTATTTCTACAATGTGTCCTTTGTAATAAAAATTTAAATTTCGTCTATTCTGTCCTCCTTTTTTAAAAATCAATATTTTTGTTTTATTCACATTAACGCATAGCTTCCATTTAGTACAATACTGCTCTAATAAATCTAATCCATTTTGCAGTCCGGCTTCCGATTCTGCAAATAATACAATATCATCAGCATATAACAATAAAAACAGTTTTAACATACCAAGATTAACTCCTTCAAACTTATTTAGCATAAAATGTTCCTCGATATCATTTAAATACATTGAGAACAAAAATGGCGATAAAGATTCACCTTGTCTCACTCCCAAATAGCATGTAAACGAATCGTGACTGATTTCATTATTAAATTTTATTTTCGATTTAACAACATTGTACATCGATCTAACTATATTCAACATTTTACCACGTACCCCTAATTTTATCAATTTATACCATATGATATCTCTTACTATAAAGTCAAATGCTTTCGTAAAATCGACAAAAGCTGTGTACAGTTTTTTATTTTGATTCAAAATATGGTTAATAATACCCTGCAGTACAAAAATATTGTCAACAGTTCCCATACCTTTTCGGTATCCGGCTTGAGCTTCTATGTACACATTGTATGTTTCACCCCACATGTTCAATCGACTATTAATTATTTTACTAAATAATTTTCCTATCGTACTTAACAGTGTTATTCCTCTATAATTATTCGGGTCATCTAAATCCCCCTTCTTATGCAGCGGAACAATAAATCCTTCGCTCCAAGCCTCTGGAAAATAACCTATATCAAACATTTTATTAAAAAGTAAATGTAAAACCCTAAGAAAGGATTCATTTGTAACACCGTGTTTAAGAAACTCATTTAAAACGTAATCAGGACCAGCAGATTTACCATTTTTTAAAGATTTACATGCCTTTTTAATTTCGTCTTGAGATATTTCAATGTTTAAATCATCGAACATTACCTGAAATTCCTCATTTAGGTATCTTTCATTAAAAAACAGAATGTCTTCATCTGGCTGATAAAAATGGGTGTCTGGATCATTAATGGATTTAAAGTATCGAAAAAAATCATCAGTCTTTAATTTATCTGACTTGCATGGCTTTACCGATCCCTTTAATAAATTCCAATATTGTTTTGCATCTAATAATCGGTTATGTTCTAAAATCTTTGTCTGCTCTAAATCATAATTATATTTATGTTTTCTAACTAAACATTTATAGTTGCTCCGGGATTGAACCATCAAAATTCTATGTTCATCCGACCTGTCCGTTCTATATATGTTCAAGTTATTATAAAATTCAGATTTTGCCCTTTGACACTCGTCATTAAACCATTGATTACTGTAATTATCGCGATGTTTACCTCTAACTTGAGTGTTTATGGTCTTTTTGAATAACGATGAACAGACATCATCAATTACAGTACAAAATTAGATATATATATATACAGTGATTTTCGACTATGAAAAACCCCGTGGTTGATAAAATAATGAAATGATGTCGACTAATACCGCCGCTGCGTTTCCGAAACCAGTAGTCTTGCACGGAACACGCTATACATGTATATTTATATACTTTATTGATTCGTAGACAAGTTCAAGTCTTTCTGATAAGTCACAAAAGGGGCTTAATGGCAGCCATGTAAAGAGTTCCATTATGTTACATATGGGGTGAATGTTTCATATGTTCAAGACGAAGAAACAACAGATACATTACCTATTGAGTCAGGCATGTTGTCTTTAAACGTACAAGTTCAGCGACTGCTGAAGTCAGATTTTGTTCCACTATTGGCCTTGTTTTGAATATTCTGATTTAATGTGTTATTGGTTTTAATTTGTTGTAAAACTTGTTAAACAGTCTTATGAAACAAAAACAAATAATAAGAAAACATAATTTAAAAATAAAACGACATTTTTTTTTGTAACTAAACACATTTTCAGTAAAGCACTGTTTTTTTATTTAAATATAAATATTTTGTTAGTAAATCGTAGTGTGTTATTAAAATAAGTGTCACATTTTCTACTGTATGATCATATCTGCACACTATGCAAGCAATTATTCGAGTAGAGAAAACAAGCGAAATGCCATGCCGGTTTAACTAGATGTCGCGTTTCAAACGCGTCACTTTTGGCACTTAGATAAGCTAAGACGTATTACTCTGTCAAGAAGGAGAAAGTGGCTTTAAATCAAGGTACCAATGTATGTTTTATAGATAGCTTTATCTCATTTTACGCACATCCTTCCAGCAGACACGTTTGACTGCATCGTATTATTGGCCTATATATTCATAACCGCTTTCCGAAAACAGAGTGCACTAAGGTTATCGTACTGTGCTAAAATGCTGGCTCACAGCATTTTGGAAGTAAGCATCAATTATAATAGCGTAGGTATGACATTGTTATAGTTGAATCTTATTTATTTCACCCAGATTCGCGTTTTTAAGTTTCGCTTAATAAATTGTTCTTTGTTCAACTGGATACACGTTGTTTTTTAATGGTGGATAGTAACCTTATATATATGGGCTCTATTTGTTTCCGAAAGGAAAAGCTAGTTCGCAAATGCTTGAAAGAAAATGTTCGCAACATTTCAACAGCAGCCAAATAAATATACGAAATACTTAATTATGTAAGCCCATAGTTTGTCTATATCTGATGTCATTCAATCTGACATGTTATTATAACGTCGTGTCAATTGATTGTACATGTATATATGGCACAGTTTATTACTACCCTGAACAGGCATTAACGAAGAACATAGAAGATTTAAAATAGAAGATAATACTTCTACCAAAATGTCAAATAATGAGGTGATACGCCTCAACCTCACGGTGCAGTGTAGCCTACCATGACAGTGAACGACCTACGGGACATCGTGTGTCGTCCTTGATTCAAACTGATATCAAGCAAGCACTCTTATCAATGTCAACGAGTATACGGGTTTGAATACCGGGTTATCGGTTATTAATTAATCATGGGTACAGGCTCTATTATCTATCCAACTTGATACAGACTAGACTTGCGAAAATTTCCAAAGATCCATTGTGCAATATTCGTCTTAATATTTAACGCTCTGAAGTTTTTCCAAAAAAAGGCATTATTCTTTTCAGAAGCCAGCTGGCTGGGTTAATCTGTGTGTGATAATCTTCATTATTGCGTGACTTCTGATGACTGTGTCCTTTGGATTTGCCTTTTAAACTTTACCATTTACCACCGAACTGACGAATGTAATACGATTAATTAACTGTGACATTGTGACGTCACTTATACTCGAGTTATTATTCACAAAAGACCGTTCTGATTTACTTTTGCAAACCAAGTGTACTTATAGATATTTCGACCTTTTTACACAGCATTGCAAATTACTCAGACCCTTCAAGCATCTTACCATTGACACCTAGATAAAACACATAGTAAATTTATGTAAAACCATATGTGTTCATGAGGTTGAGCGCTCTATAACCGGTTTAAAGCCCCAGTGCTTAGCATTGACCGTTCCAAGGCGGTGACCCCAGCTTGATTCTACTATGTGTTTATGTTGTTTCGTTTTGTGCCGTCCTGTACCGTTTTGGCAATTGGTTCCTTGTCGTTAATAAAGGAGCACAAAGGTGTGTATAATAGAAATGCAATACTGCTGCAGCTTCTGGAGTTTCACTTCTTTATATTACTAATATAACATCCCAACTCTTCAGGTTTGTTGTTTAAAAGCAAGTTCAGTATAGGAGTTGTTTCGGCTGTTTGGTCGAACATGAAAACACACGAACAAACCATTTACATGAGGGATTAAGGGTTAACCCTCTTCCATTAATATTCACGCAGAGCTCACCTCGCGACGTGTGTTGGTCATGCATGTGCACAGCGCGACGGCGGCAAATTGTCACAGTCATAGTGTGTAACGGTTATAGCCCGACAGCATGGACCTGGCATTCGTGAACCCCATTAGCATAATTTTTACTATGTAATTGGATTTTTTCCTATCTTTGCATTATGCTTTGTCCTAGCAAGTTTTGCATGATTTTAATAAGGCCATAGCAGTATACTATTTAAAGTGAGGTGCGATTGAATCGATTAAAATCGCTTCTATTATGGAAACTTATTTATTCTTTGTATGTACGGTACAATAATATGTTCATGCGTTTATATCAGTGCCAGGTTAATATTTGCTCGCAATAACTCTTAGAGCGCAAAGCTACAGAAGCTACACGCGCTCTCCGCACGGATATGCCTCTAGCGTTATCGCCGGACACTTATAGGGTAAGAATTTATAATAACAATCCAAAATATGGCAACAAGGAGTTAGAGAGTATCAATTACACTACTGACAATCTTCCATGCATTTCCCTTCATTTATTTAACCATGCACTGACTTAAATATTTGAATATATGTTTCTAACACGAAACATATTTAAAGGCTTAACATAAATGCATTGATGGAATAACTGCGGTTGGGGCAGGGCGGGAAGTATCAAACCATGAACAGGCAACAATAAACGTCCTCAGGCGTGGTAAGACCTCATAAACTCATCAACTTCCCAACCTCCCAATGCCAGTTCACACACCTGGGCATGTAACGGTCGACATACATTAAAGGCGGCCATTATGTTGGTACTCAAACGTCCTTGGCCCAATGTGTCCTTCTTGGCAATCGTTATCATGATTGTTTTTATCGAATTAACCAAATTTACAACAAAAGTAACTGGTAAATGTCGATATGGCACGGATCGTAAAAAAATGCATTGCAGATTCTGAACAGAATATACAAAACAAATCCCAACAAAACACTAAGCACGAGTGCATGGAGTGTGTTCATACACGTACCATTTAACGAATGCAGTGATTGTGCAATGTTTGATGTAGCAATCTCGTACACGACGGTTACATAACATCACGTGTATGCGAGAGCATGGCACGAAAACTATGCGTGGAGATTGTTGATGTAGATCAGAAAAAAACTTACCAAGATTGTCACCATTTGCGCAATTTCTATTCGTCGTTGGTTTTGTGTTTGTATTACTCACGATCAACCGAAACCAATTAACATTTATAGTTGAAAAGCATTTTATGTTAATGCACATGTACACATGTACATCCTTTTGTTGATAATTAGATAATTGACTCACTTTTCTAAGTAATTTGTGTAATGATGTGTTTGTACTGTAGATGTTTGTGATACGTTGTGGTTACTCAAATATTGAATACAATATGGTAATATTTTTTTACGAACAATATGTATAAATCTGCACTTTGTTATTATTGCCTTAAATATTTTACCGTTAGAACATCAAAATGGGTTTTAAACCAAAAAAAGCAATTGATATGACACATTTAATGACTTTCATGCATTCTGCGTAGAAGCATTTTTTTTCTCTGCGAAAACCACGTAATTCAGAAACGCTTACATGTATAATACATAGGAGTCACGTTATGCGAAAATGGGGCTTATGCAAACGTAGCTTCAGACCGGCCTGCGAATAATCACATGTGGTATAACACCTATGTTCGCCTGACGTGGCTCATTTACGATCGTATATCATCAGTATCTGCTATGGAAGTCTTACTTGAGGTTTCGAAACGAATATGTCTCTAATACGAAAGAACGAAGAGGAGATAGAACGAGCGGCCGAGAATGCGGACGAAGTAATAAATTAATGTCACAAAATACTTTTATCTTGTAATTTGCTTAAACATACACATTTACTTATATTTCATGAATAAAAAGGATGTGAAACATCAAGATTTCAACTGATTATATATAATAGGACTAGTCATTTATGACATCTCATAAAAAGCCCATAAAATGTATCCATAAAATGTATGAGCAGCTTACTCATATTTAAACTTATATATGCATTTATCAATTTAATAACCACTAAACCTTTCAATTTAATGTTTAACCTTCTTGCAAAAAACAATAAGAAAACGTTATTAAATGCTTTTTAATATGAAATAAACACATTAAACAATCTGCTTTACTGATCGCTCTCATAATCAGCCAACCACGAACATGTTTAACTTCTACGTGAATCATAGGACTTGATACACATTCAGGATGTTGACAAATCGAACTGACGCGCACACGGATTATGGCCTTTGTTGAAAATTGGTTTTCCGGACGCATGAGACACCCCATTAAATTTTGTATGCAACGTGCATGGGGGATCGAATGCTGGGTTATGAGAAGCTTCGTAGACATGGTGGATACGAGTTTCATATATAAATATATTATAATATAATATATGTAAATATATCAATATAAATGTATTCATATAGATTATTATAAACGAGCTGCGTTCTGTGAAAACCGGGCTTAATGCATGTGCGTAAAGTTTCGTCTAAGATTATCTGGGTTGACACTTTACGCACATGAGTTAAGCCCTATTTTCCCAGAGCGAGGCTCAAATGTTCTCATCGCTTTAAGTATTCTATACACGTCAAACAAATATTTCACACTTCCATATAGCAGAGAAAACAAACGTGGCGGTGCTTTCGGACATAGAACAACTCGAACTCGTGTGGTACTGAAAGCGTTTTGCAACAGTCGTCTTTATTGAATAACAACCACGCTTCAAAGTGGGGATCGAACCCATGACCTCCCGGTCGCTAGGCGGACACCATATCCATTACGCCACGGCGACCTCAATGATTGGGAAGATCCAATGGAACTGAATGTCTGCAATCCTACAAGAATGCACAATATTCGACCCATAATGGCATTTAAAGATCTGCACCTAGTGCACATACCTATCGTTCGGCCATTTGGATAGAAGAAAATGAATATTTGCCATTCCATAATCAGTATTTCACTACACGCCTTTGTGAATGAATAAACGTGCAAACAGCGAAACGACTTTACATTGCACGCGTCTAGTGTTTAAATCAGCTTGTGCGATGACATTGGTAAGTTTACCATTGAAATCTGTACATATTGGCTGCTTTCAGGGAAAACGGGGCTTAATGCTGCATTAAAAGTCTGTCATGTGGGCAAAATTGTTTCTCAATAATTTAAAGAAAATATATAAAGTATTAGATACACATATCACAACATGTACATGATTATAGGCTTGTTATTCTTTAGCAAGGCAACTACAATTCTGAAGATGGTTGCTAGTGCAGCGAACAATTGTGAAAATAAAGACATATTGTTGTTATTTTGTCTAAGTTATCTCTATAACATAAATATGAGGATAAACAGTCACACACATCTCGACCTGTGCTTTAAGACACACTCTTTAAAATTTGAATGGGTTGTGTTCGTTTCAAACTTGCGATATAAAAAGCTATAACATAAGTTTTAAAACTAAGTTGCTTCTAAGATTATGCAAAAGCGAACAAATTCAGTGCCTTCAGCGCTTTTTTATTATTAATTTCACACTATCTACACGCCCTGTACGTCGATAATCCAAACTGAGTTGGATAATTCAAACTGAAGAAAATAATGTCGGCCGAAACTGAAACTGAAACGGAAAAGTAGGCGATTATTTTATCATTTCTGCTAATTTAGCAACTTTAAGGACGTAATTGTTCTACACATGTGGTAATGAATGTCTGACACACACGTGCGTTTTGAGTTTTGCAATGATTTAATAGTTTTCTAGTAAAAAACGATAAATTTGTCTTCGGAAAATGCTAATTTTCATGAAATGCGACCTATGTGTTGAATTATTTACACGTTAATTGACAAAAGAGCGAACGAAACTGTATCAGAGATATGCCAAATTATATCATAAAGGTCCTTTACAATTTTATTTTTAACACCTAGTGTCTTTCTGTGTTAAAATCATGTGTTTGCAGGACGGGTATAAAAGTTTATGGATAAATCCAAACTGATATGAACATTTCTGTGGATAATAAAAAAACTCAAAATGGATAATGCACAAACTGCGATGTATTGAACATGTTTTCCAAAGACAGGTTGGATATTATTCTTTGAAAACAACTATTTATAAGCAAAAACTCACACGATGTGTATAATGGAATATAAAAAATACTTTCAACGAACATCAACATTCATTTATTGTTATTAGTGAAATCAATTTCAACGGAACTTGCATATATAAACAATTGAGATTAAAAGCAAAATAAGCATGCGAAATTTGCATTCCACGTACACAGAGATGCCATAACACGTGTTCCATGTCATTTTGGATAGCATGAAAAGCAAAGAAATTTAAAAATGTCCCTACTTACTATTTAATCACTTGATTTAAAGGGAATCGAGTCGAAGCTGTAGGTTAAAGTGGCCCTTGTCCCGCTGATTCGTGTATTTGTCACCATATTAGAGGTTTCGAATATTATTTGATGCATTACTGATCTGATTCATTATACATTATATCAGAAAGATTGCATCGAATAGTATACACATATTTAAGGGGCACATCGACGGTTAGTATAGCATTTTACTTTCCGAAATATATTTACAAATTGAAAAGAACATATTAAATGATTTCTCAATACACATAAATAGATATTAAAAATCTTCTGAAAATTATGTATTTTTATAATGATAAAAAGTTTTCCCCGTGACCCTTTTCGCCGGCGCGGGAAAATTAGAGTAGTATTTACATATTTACGAGTGAATTGTACAGTACCCCGCTATGCGCATGCTCACTGACGATAAACGACTTTTAACGGTATTTTAACATAGAAAGCTTGCGAGTTCTATCTGGAATGACTTTGAACCCTATTGAAACCTTGGTGGGAATAATATTTGTGGACTTTTAACTTTTTTTCTTTCCGATTTCATCAATTACGTATTATTCCTTCCGATTTTATGTTAATGAAATTTGGACTTTTTGTAATTTTGAATATTTGATATTTCATTATATAGGGAAATACCGTCGATTCGCTCCGTTAAACTGGTGGCAAATAGTTTTAGAGCCGGGGCTTGGGCACATAGTATTGGCTTTATTTCGCTATGTGGTAGGACCAGACTGATAGAGGCATTCGTATGAAAATGCTTTTGTTGTCAGCAATTAAATAAATCTCGAAATATTTTACAAGAGTGTTCATTTTACATATATCTTAACATAACGACATCTTGCAGTTTGGTCATTATCCATCGACTTCCTAATGTTAGTTTGGAATTATCCATACACTAGTTAGGTCATTATCCAATTTGTATATTTAGTTGGCCTAACATATCCTGAAATCTGACATCTGATGGTATTTCTTAGGCATGGCTTCCTTTTATGTTTTAATGATTGCAAATACATTTTAAAAAAATTCTGGAGGGGATGTCACCCTCTAGGATGCTTGTCGACCCTGTAATTAGGTCAAAAGGTCAATGAGTGCATTTTGCTTTAAAAAATTGAGGTAACATTGCCAAAATTGTGAAATATCAGATACTATTACTGATTTTACCCCTGAACTGACTTATATTTGATAATTGAAGGGTTATCTCATTTTTAAACTAATTTTGGCTTTTCATAAGTAGGTCAAAGGTCATCAAGTGCACTTTATAACCCGTATAGAAGTGCAGTGTTTGTTGAAACCAACCAAAGATCCATGTATTATATATTTGTAAGTAACTTTTCAATGAGAGATGGATACTTTGATGATGAAAAGAGTATTTATCCCCACGCTTTTTGAAAAAAAGGTGGGGATATTGTGGTTAGCTCCGCCGTCCGTCCGTCCGTCTGTCTGTCTGTCCGTCCGTCCTGGCCACTATCTTCTCCTACACTATTAGCACTAGAACCTTGAAACTTACACACATGGTAGCTATGAGCATATGTGCGACCCTGCACTATTTGGAATTTTGATCTGACCCCTGGGTCAAAAGTTATGGGGGTTTGGGTGGGGCCGGGTCAGAGATTTTCACTCATTTTTTTAGGTTATTTTACATTTACTTCTTCATTTCTACACCGATTCACTTCAAATTGATACTGAACTTCTCTTATGACAATACGGTCAATCTCAACTATGCATGGCCCCATTACCAACCCTGGGGCGCCCTGCCCACATAGGTCACAACCACCCAAAATTGCCTTTTACTAAAACTTCTTCATTTTTACACCAATTCACTTCTAATTGATACTGAACTTCTCTTATGACAATACGGTCAATCTCAACCATGCATGGCCCCATTACCAACCCTGAGGCACAGCTAGGTCAAACATTCGGCGTGGGGATACGCGTCGGCCTCTGCCGCGCCATTTCTAGTTCTCTGTTGTATCTTAAGTGCATGTTCCTAACTTTGTAAATTACGTAACCTTAATTAAAAGAAAACAATGTTCATTTTTAGACTTTTAATACTTATTGCGCTTTATAATATAACAACTTTTTATAATAAGAACCAACATTATTTCTGCATTATCCTTTCAATACAATTACGAGACTTTAAACAATGAAAGTATAGTTACAAGTAAACATGTGTGGTCTACGTTACAGTCTTAATTTATATATTGTTTTATATGCATATTATGGTAAATACTATTTTAAATAAAAGATTTCAGCTCAAATAGTATACTCTAATGAAGTTCTTAATAATGTATGCTCTATAATGTCATATTCATACAAGATAAGTTATTTTTACTTCACCAAATTAGTATTTATTGTAATAGATATGAATAATGTAAAACAGAAATTATTTTACCAAAAACAAAAACAGTGATCTATTTAGTAATATATTTCAAAATCTTGAAGTACCGTTTATAAAATAACACAAATGTTCATCTGACTTCAATGCACTATCATGACCTACTGTATCATCATGCTGAAGATAATGTCGGTCTTGTGTGATAATTTATTTAACATACGTTACATGAATTCACAGTTTTGTTCCAAAACACGAATTACTATGGTAGTATATGTATCTCCGTATCTTTTATAATTTACAAAAAATATCTAGGGTTTAAACAGCCATTCGCTCCACATGCGCATTCAAACAAGCATCCTTGGTCAGATCGAAAGCGCTTACATCGTGCTGTACTACACTTGGTTTGACAGCCACATGATACTAACTGGACACATGCTGCAGGGACCTTTTGTTTCCTCATACATACCGGGTTCAATGAATTTTCTTCAGGTTTCCATGCGCCAGTATCAAGAGGATCCTCTGGCTGAAAATCCTTATCTTCGGCATTAAGCCATATAGATCTTTGCCTGATAATTTGCCCTTTTAATGTGAAGTTCAAGCGCATCATTTGTAGGGGGTAACACATCCAAACTCTTCCTGGCTTTCAAAAATAACCGATACCTACATGTGTCAATGTTTGGTGGGTGGTCCTGACAGCAGCCATACAGCACACACATACATTTAGAAACTGCTAGAGCATTACCATCTCTACCAACACCCTCCACTGTATCAGGTTGTGCGATATACTTGACCCAGGCGGTGTTCTTACTTATTACATTTAGAGCAGACGTGGTGTCGCATCCTGCCAATGTGTGAAACCCCAAAATGTTCCTTCTGACATTGTCACCTAGTTTTTCAGATATTGTGTGCACAGGATAACATTTTCTTTGTTTTCCTGTTCCAGATATCATATATACCTCGGCGTCAGCTCCAATGTGGTATATTAACAAGAGCAGAACGTGTCTCTACAATATACTTATAATCGCTTGTAGCCTCTATCAATAGCATCCCTTGAGTGCAATATCATCCGCGCATCTGCCTCCTCATGATTTAAACATAGGTTTGTCGCATCGAAAGTACTCGACTTTGAATCAACATCACCTGGAAATCCACCTCCTACAACTATGGTTGATCCTGCTGGAAGATTTTCTGATTGTTTTAGCAATTCGTTTGAAAGAAATTCAGTCAAGTCTTCTTTATTGTCATCGTGCGTGATATACTGTTCCCATATTTGCGAAAGAGGAACGTTTGGACTTGTTATGAGCATCGTAATAGGTCGACGCCTTTCTTTCCTCTTAACTCTCGTTGCTTCTTTGATAGATTTACTTCCAAAGTATCGATCAAAAGTCACATCAACTCGGGAAGTGTTTGCGCTGAAATGTCTTAAAACAAATGTAACGAAAACAGTTGCATATTGTCCAAATGTTTGACAGTCCTTAGGCTTACCTAAACTCTGTGTTAGTGCGTGTCCATCAATTATTGCACATGTTGCATCAGTCGTTGTCGCAACAACTTGAGGCGTCACTATATCATAGTCATTTGTAAGCACTTGGAGTATGTTTGATTTCTGGGTTTCATGCATTTTTCCACCAGCCTTTGCAAATGATAATTGCACATCAGAAAGTTCATGTTCTAGTACAGATGTTGTTTCTACGGCTCTCCCTGAAATAGCTGCGTTGAAAAGTCTCTGCATTAGCTTTCTGATAGCCTTTAAAATCTATAGTCACTTTCTGCTTTTCACTGACTGTCTCCTGATAGAGATATGCAAATGTTTTGGACTGTACCTTTTGAATAGGAGAAAAAAAAATCAACGTTTTGCTCTTTCAGCCTTTTCTCTGCCAATTCCTTGAGTAATGTTTTTTTACCTTGACTTTCACAGGTTAATCAATCATGTCTGATATCATTAGTTGCAACGTCCTTCGATGCTATTGAGAACAGTCCGTTCTCCTCTTCATGCACTCCGAATATATCATATGAACCAAAGAGCTGCATCACTTTGTTGATGCACTCTTCCTCTGAATAAACTCTCGAACGAGTTCCATCTGCTCTATTCTTGAATATTCCAATATCTTCGTCATCATCATGTTGATTGAACAGTTTCATGGTAATATTGGAAACCTCAGATCGTACTGACCACGTAATACAAAACCTATCTCTTGCCTGGTTCTGTCTTGTTATTCCAATAATTCCCCCTGTCGTTTAACACATTTTGTTTATCTTATTCTGTTATTTCTTACCCATAATTTAAAATTGGTAAAACAAGCTGATCAAACAACTCTAATTTGGTATTTATTGAAATTGTTGGGGAATTTACTAAATATGAGTTAAGCTTGGCCTGCAAGAGTTTCAACAGTATTTGCAAAAGATCCTCCTGTAGTGAATACAATTCCTAAGTATGTTAATGATTTAACAATTTCTAAAGCTTGGTTTTGGTACACAAATTTAATATCCCTCCTAAGTTGCCCCCCATTTTTAAAAACCATAACCTTTGTTTTATTTGTCTTAACACATAATTTCCACCTATCACAATATTCCTCTAAGAAACAAACCTTTAATTAATTCTTCCTCCGTTTCTGCCATAATTACAATGTCATCGTAATAGTGTCCTATATATTCAAAACCGATTTCCGAAAACAGAGTGCATTAAGGTTATCATCCTGTGATTAAATGCGGGCTCACAACATTTTGGAAGAACACATCAATTATAAAGGCGTAAGTGTGACCTTGTTGTAGTTGAATCTTATTAATTGTACTCGTATTCGCGTTTTTAAGTCTCGATAAATACATTTTTCTATGTTCAACCCTTCACCTAGTGTTCTCTGTAATTTAACATTCGGACAACGCTATAGTATAGTGCATTATGTACAGTGTCGCAAATGTCACATCGAACACAACAACAAGTAAGCCATTAGGATGATATTTTAAATCAATCGTCTTGTGTTTTTATAAGTGGATTTGAAGAAATAAGAATAAAGTTTTGAATGCAATTGTTAAAATGACAGATGTGCGTTCTAACGTTAACACGACTATTGCAAGGACATTTACGAAAGTTCGATAAAGAACTTTTACTATTGTAGATATACAAATACACAAATAAAGTGCGTAAAGGTCCACCTTGGTATTAAAATCGAACATCCGCTTTATTAACACATATACGATTGGTTCGTGGTCTTTCAGGGTGCCGAAATGTGAATAGGTCTCATAGTGAAATCTTGTGATTGTAAGAGCATACGATAGCTAGATATATATTGCGTTTTAATGGTGTATAATAACCTGATATGCATGTTTTATTCGTTTTCAGAAGGACAGACTAGTTGGCAATGGCTTGATAGTTATTGTTCGCAGCATTACAACATTGGCAAAATAATGTGTACGATTGACTTGAATATGTAAGTCCAAAGTTTGTCTATAAATGATGTCATTCAGTCCGAAATATTAATAGACTGTGGTGCCAATTGATTGTAAATATGGCACAGTTTATTTCTGCCTTGAACACGCATACCCAAAGCATATAGAATAGATAAAATAGAAGATCATACTGGTACCGAGATGTCAAATAATGACATGATATGTCTCAACCACACGGTCAAGTGTAGCATACTATGGCAGTGAACGACCTACGGGACATCGTGTATCGTCCTTGATTCGAACTGATACCGGGCAAGTACTGTAATCAGTGCCAACGAGTGCACGTGTTTGAATACCGGGTTATCAGTTATTAATTAATCGTGGATATATGCTCTATTATCTATACAACTTGACACATATTAGACGTGCGAATATTATCGAAAGATCCATTGTTCAATATTCTTTACAGTTTTTAACGCTCTGGACTATTTCCAAAAAAGGCGATAATTCTTAACAGAAGCCGCTGGAGGGGTTACTGTTCTCTGTGTTTGATTATCTTCATTGTTGCGTGACTTCTGCTGGTTGTGTCCTTCTAGCCCTTACAATATTTTAATGAACTGACGCATTAAATACAATTATATTAATTAAGTTTGGAATCGCGACGTCATTTATTCTCGAGGAAGTCCTAAAATACCAATCGGAATTACTTTTGAAAACTTATAAGTATATATCGATCCGTTTTTTTTTACAACGTAATGCAAAATACTCAGACCCTTCAAGTTACTTACACTTGGCATTTAGAAGGATTTCTTTGTAATTTTTATGTTAAAACATAAGTTCGCATCGTTGACAAATATAACATCTCAACTTTTCTTGATTTGTTTTTAAAAAGCAAGTTCAGAATCGAGGTTATTTCAGCTCTTCAAACAAACAAACAACCCAAAAACAAACACCATTCAAATGACGGATTCACGCTTAGAGCTTCCATTAATATTCACACGGAGGTCAAAGAAGAACGCGACGTGTGTTGGTCATGCTTGTGCACAGCGTGACGGAGGCCAATTAAGGGCGTTGTTGCAGCCATAGTGTGTAACGGTTATAGCCCGACAGCATTGACCTGGCATTCGTGAACCCCATTAGCATCACTTTTAATAATGGCTTGTTTCCTATCCTAAGTTTTGCATGTGTTTAATGAGACCAAACAGTATACTGACTGAGATACGATTGAATCGATTAAAATCGCTTTTAGTACGGAAACTAATTAATTAATTATTTGCATTATCGGCGACTATTTGTTGTTTCTCAGATTTAGTTAAGAAAATTGTTTGGTACAATGTGGAAATAAAATAAACTAGAAATGGCACGGCAGAGGCCGACGCGTATCCCCACGCCGAATGTTTGACCTAGGTGTGCCCCAGGGTTGGTAATGGGGCCATGCATAGTCGAGATTGACCGTATTGTCATAGAGAAGTTCAGTATCAATTAGAAGTGAATTGGTGTAGAAATGAAGAAGTTATAGTAAAGGCAATTTTGGGTGGGTGTGGCCTATGTGGGCGGGGCGCCCCAGGGTTGGTAATGGGGCCATGCATAGTTGAGATTGACCGTATTGTCATAAGAGAAGTTCAGTATCAATTTGAAGTGAATCGGTGTAGAAATGAAGAAATTATAGTAAAAGGCAATTTTGGGTGGGTGTGGTCTATGTGGGCGGGGCGCCCCAGGGTTGGTAATGGGGCCATGCATAGTTGAGATTGACCGTATTGTCATAAGAGAAGTTCAGTATCAATTTGAAGTGAATCGGTGTAGAAATGAAGAAATTATAGTAAAAGGCAATTTTGGGTGGGTGTGGTCTATGTGGGCGGGGCGCCCCAGGGTTGGGAATGGGGCCATGCATGGTTGAGATTGACCGTATTGTCATAAGAGAGGTCCAGTATCAATTTGAAGTGAATCGGTGTAGAAATGAAGAAGTAAATGTAAAATAACCTTAAAAAATGAGTGATAATTTCTGAACCGGCCCCACCCCAACCCCCATAACTTTTGACCCAAGGGTCAGATCAAAATTCCAAATAGTGCAGGGTCGCACATATGCTCATAGCTACAATGTGTGTAAGTTTCAAGGTTCTAGTGCTAATAGTGTAGGAGGAGATATTGGCCAGGACGGACGGACAGACGGACAACCGGACAGACGGACGGCGGAGATAACCACAATATCCCCACCTTTTTTTCAAAAAGTATGGGGATAATTAAAGAAATACATATTTTGTGTGTTTTTGCGAAGTCGTAACACTGCTACTTGTTAATAAGAAACATTTCCAAAATCTTGCAACAGCTAGTTCGAAAGGATCCAATAGCACACATGCTAATAGCATGCAATCCTTCATGCATTTGCCTTCATTTATTAAACCATGCACTGACTTCAATATTTGATTATTTTTTTTTTATACAAGACATTTTTAAAGGCCAAACACAAATGCATTGCTGGATTAACGCTGTTGCTGGGCGGGGCAATATCAAACCATGAACAGGCAACAATAAATGTTCTCAGGCGTGGTAAGACCTCATAAACTCATCAACCTCCCAACCTCCCAATGCCAGTTCACACACCTGGGCATGTAACGGTCATCCGACATTAAGGGCGATCATTAATTATGTAGGTGCTCAAACGTCCTTGGCCCAATTTGTCCTTCTTGTTGGACGAAAGTTGGCAGGTGATGATGTTGACCAGGTTGTTGTTGTTGTGTTTGTACAACTTTGAGAATGAAGCGGGTTTGGAAAGAGCAACGGTCCCATTTATTTATTTTATGACAAAATCAGGCCTCGTCTATATTGTAAGAACGTTTTAAGAAAACTTACAAGAAATATCTTTAAAAAAAAAAGATATTCGGCGTATATGCTGGCTTTGAAATAAAGGTAGAAAATTTCTTAGTGGTATCACACAATTACAGCTCCTGATAAGAAAATTCGTAGCGAGTAAATGCCGATAAGGCTGGAAAGTGAGCGGCATTTCAAAATTAAACAAGAGTAATAAAGGGTATAAAACGGTGAAAAATACCCGTTCGGCACGGACGTCGCCATCTTGATTGTCCCGTGATTACTCCCCTTGATTGCCCCGTGATTACTCCCCTTGATTGTCCCGTGATTACTCCCCTTGATTGTCCCGTGATTACTCCCCTTGATTGTCCCGTGATTTTTCCCCTTGATTATCCCGTGATTACTCCCCTTGATTGTCCCGTGATTACCTCCCCTCTTCATTTGCCATTTAACGAATGCATCGATCGTGCCATGTTTGATTTACATCAGAAAAACTTAACCGGATGTCACATTTTGCACAATTTTATTCGTCGTTGCTTTTGTGTTTGTATTTCTCACGATCAACCGCAACCAATTAGCATTTAAAGTTTAACAGCATTTTATGGTAATGCACATGTATACATGTACATCCTTTTGTTGATAATTGAATATTTGACTCACTTTTGTTAGTAATTCGTGTAATGTTGTGTTGGTACTATAGATGTTCGTGATAAGCTGTGGTTACTTAAATATGGAAAACACCATGTTTATATTTATTTACTAACAATACGTGACTATGTTATTATTGCCTTTAGTATTTATCCGTTGAAATACAATGTATCAACATGGGTTTAAAAACAAAAAAATATGCAATTTATATGACAACTTGGAATATTTTCATACATTCTGCGTAGAACCAAATTTTCCTCCTTTTTTCAGCGTTGTTATCGGCGATAACCATGTATTTAAGAAACGCTAACATGTATAATACATATCAGCCACGTTATGCGAAAATGGGGCTTATGCCATATGCAATCAGCATAACTCTAGACCAGCCTGCGCATACGCACATTCTGGTCAGGGTCGATCATGTCTGCTATAAAGTCTCACAAGTTTTGTGATCTCGGTACTGGACAGGGTAGCTCCTGACCAGACTGTGCATATGGCATAAGAACCATGTTCGCATGACGTGACTCAATGAGGATCGTTTATCATCAGTATCTGCTATGGAAGTCTTAAAGTTTCGCAACGAATACTCTCTAACAAGAAAGGACAAAGCGGAGTACGAACTAGCGCCCTGAGATGGCAAACGACGTAATAAATTAATGTCTTAAAAGTACTTTCACCCTGTCATGTGTTTAAACTTACACACACTCGCTTACATTTCATGAATAAATAGGATGTAAAAATCAAGATTTAATCTGATCATATATAATAGGACTAGTCATTGATGACATCTCATAAAAAGCCCATAAAATGTATCCATAAAATGTATGAGTTGCTTACTCATATTTGAACTTATATATGTTTTTTTTTGTATCAATTTAATAACCACTAAACCTTTCAATTTAATGGTTCACTTACTTGCAACNCCCCCAACATCAACCGCAAGAAAACGTTGTAAAATGCATGATGCATACAGCACATTTTTTTTAAATTCTGCTTAACTGATCGCTCTCGTAATCAGCCAACCTTGAACATTGATAACTTCCGCGTGAATCATAGGACTTAATACACATTCAGGATGTTGACAAATTGAACTGCATCGCACAAGGATTATGGCCTTCTGTTAAAAATTGGTTTTCGCATGAAAAACCCCCTTAATTGTGTATGCAACGTGCACGAAGGATCGACTGCTGGGTTATGAGAAACTTCAAAGACATGGTGGATACGAGTTTGATAATGCTTATTAAAAATGAGCTGCGTTTTGGGGAAACCGGGCTTAATGCATTTGCGTAAAGTGTAGCCCCGGATTAGCATGTGCAGTCCGAAAGGCTTTTCAGGGACGACACTAGCCGCATTATCTAGATTTTCGCTTAGAAGATAAGAAGACACTTCCTTTTAACGAAGAATACAATATAAACAAAAAGTGTCGTCCCTGATAAGCCTGTGCGGACTGCACAAGCTAATATGGGACGACACTTTACGCACATGCATTAAGCCCCTTGTTCCCAGAGCGAGGCTGAAATGTTCTCATAGCTTAAAAAATTATATACACGTCATACAACTATTTCACTCTTCCATCGGGTACATTAGAGAAAAAACGTGGCGGTGCTTTCGGACATGGAACAACACGAACGCCTGTGGTACCTAAACGTTTTGCAACCGTCGTTTTTATTGAATAACAACCATCTGGAAGATTAGTATAAACCTAATTGTTAAGCTCGATTGCATCGAAAGCCTTAAGCTTATTGAAACGCTCTCGTGTCCGTTTCCTGGGACTAAAACCAGAACCTGGTGTCTTTCGGGGAGATCGAAGGAACACTCCCAGTGGGGATCGAACCCTTGACCTCCCGGTCGCTAGGAGAACACCATATCTACTACGCAACGTCGACCTCAATGGAACGTACGTAGAAATGAATGTTTGCACTCTCACAAGAGTACATGGTATTCGACCCATAATGACATTTATAAATCAACACCTAGTGCACACGCCTATCGTTTGACCATTTGGATAGAAGAAAATAAATATTTACCATTCCATAATCAGTGTTTTTCACTACACGCATTTGCAAATGAATGAATGTGCAAACAGCGTAACGAATTAGCATTGCACGCGTCTAGCCGCGTGATCTGTCAAAGTATACCAGCAATCCCATAAACATAGGGTAAACAGCAAATAATTTACGCATACAATAATTTATTTTAGCACAACTGTCTGAAGCCAGGTGGTACTCTTTAAGACAGATAATGAATTATTAACGCGGGCAGAGTGCTAAAATGTCACCCGCAAAGAACCACTTTAGTGTGACACGGGAGTGGAAAACAATTAATAAGATATAGCTCGTTGTTCATATCAGACTAACTGGTATGCGAATGTATGTTCTTTCAATGAGTGAACATAACATGCGTCTTGTAAAATAAATACTGCAACTACAATTGCGTGTGTCGGCTTGCCTTGTAAAGTTATCATAATATTTGCCAATTGCATGTCATATTTTACATTTATATCTACTCAACATTGGGTCATGCGATGTGATTTAACTGGTTAAATGAGTAAGTTAACAATCATGTACAGCTTATCAGTGTATAAAGAAAGGGCATGGTTTGGTTAACCGCATTTGGGACGTATGCACCAACCACAAACACAACGTGTTTTGACTGTACGCCTCTAAAATCAGGTAAATCTAAACTTTGTAAACCCCAACAAATCACTTAAAGCCTCCATAACGCTCAAAATCAACGAAAATTTAGTTAAATATTTCGTAAAATAAAGTTAACACATAAACAATCAGTGTTTTTTCTATAGCAATAGCCAAAATTTCAACACTAAATGTGGTCTGGTAACATAGATTTAATATGATTCAAAATGCTCCTTTTTGGTTGTTTGTTTGCGGACTGCACAGGCTAATCTGGGACGACATTTTGCGCACATGCTTTACGACCAGTTTTCACAGAACTTGGCTCAATTGATAGTAAAGTGACCGGTAATTAGTGTACGCCAAGCAATCAATTAGAAACAGTTAATTTAAATCATCACAGGATCGAAAACCGATCACAAAGGTGCGGCAACCCGACCATTCATTAAACCAGACCGTAAAATAGAACTTCAAACAAAGATAAAAATCAAATCTGAAATGATATTTCTTTTAAATGATATACGTTTGATGTTAACTTGTTTGCAATACACATACTGAACACCTTTTTCCAAACTTTTTTTTCTTCTTCACAAAATACGGAAATATGAATGCCTTATCATGTTGACATATTCTTTTTAAATGTATGCGTTTGAACGATGTACTATGTACAAGTCTTGAATAAAATGTCTGTCTGTCTGTCTGTCTGTCTGTCTGTCTGTCTGTCTGTCTGTCTGTCGTATGCCCGTAACTGACAAACTACCATACTTGAATGTATGATATAAAGTCACTATATACTATGCACGTCATAGTGGTCTGCAATTGCTAATTATGAAGTCGCACATGGATTGACGGTCGATCTTGGCTAACTATCCGTTGTGTGATTAACGATTATAATGTGTTTCAAAGATCAAATTTGCGATCATTCATTGCATTTCATTTTATTATTTTTGTTACACATTATTTATCATAAATTAATTTTATCATAATAAATCTCCAATGAGCGGCATTCTTTAGAAGATATGTATGTTGTTATATGTGCTGTGACGATTGAAATTAGCCGCGCTGTGGGAAAATCGGGTTTAATTCGTGTGCGTAAAGTATCGTTCCAGATTAGCCTTTGCAGTCTGCATAAGGTAATCAATGATGCCAATGTAATGTTTTGTTTAAAGAAAGTTCTTGTTAAACGCAAAACCGTATTTAGGCGGGAAATATCCTCCATGATTAGCCTGTGCGGCCCAATTATTATTTTACAAGTACATATATTCATCTTTCTCCACAAGTTCTTAACAAAGACACTTGAAAAAGTCTTTCATGTGAAGGACATTTTTTTAAAGCAAAGTCTCGTTCAGGATTGAATACCATTTCGAAAACGGGGAGTTTATTTTATTATTATCTTCCATATTTATTTGCACGACTATCCCGACTGAGTGAAAACGTACTGACTTTTCGAGCGTATCCCTTTCAAATACAGAGATGACATTGCACTCGAAGTTATACAGTTCAATTTCATTTACAAACAACTTTCTAAAGAGTTTATTTACTTTACAGCCATAACTCTTAAATTCAGGTTTGGTTTTTCCTATCAACGCAGGCATTTCATTCAATTATTGCTGAAACTCATTATTGTTTACGTATCGTGTTAAATAAGCGTCTGAACCGGAAGTATGTTTGTTTGTCTCTAAAAATCAGAGTTTTAAATGTGCTTGACGTCAGGTTGGGCTGTTCCTATCAACCCAGGCATTCCATTCTGTTTTGACGACCTTATTTAACGGTGCTCTAAAATATGAGTTACAATACGGGTCGTGTTCCCCTTAACCCTTTGCATGCTGGGAAATTTGTCGTCTGCTAAAATGTCGTCTGCTGAATTTCTTAAATAAGCATTTTCTTCTATATTTTTTTCAAAGAATACTATCAGAATAGCAAACAGTTTGGATCCTGATGAGACGCCACGTTCTTTGCAAAGGCCTTCAAAATTCGGTTCCAGCATTGAAAGGGTTAATTCTCCAACACCGCACGTTCATATATGATTCAGTGATAAAACACCGTCCTTTATCCGTTTTAGAATTGAGTTACACGGATATAAACTAGTTTATAAATAGTTTAAGTTAAAAAAAACACCATTTTTACTGAAATAACATGGTACTGAAATGATTAATTTACATACTTTAAGTATACTTTCGATGAATATAAAAATAGCTTTTAATCCGGTATAAGGTGCTGTCTATTACATCAAATGTTATATGAATCAAGGATTTCGTTTTTTATTTATATAAAACAAGGAAGTTTTAAAATGAATTAAAATATTTATATCATTTCTACACGAGGTTAAATACTTATAAGCTGTTACAAATAAACCATAATGATATTATCACACAAATTGATTAGTTCGAAGATCTCATTCGCTACATATGTTTAAATATGTTTTTGTATGTTTATATGTTATATTAAATTAGAAGTAAGCAGTATTCGTATTGATCTAACAGATCCATCCACCGTCACACATTACAATACGCTTTACTTAAACATGTATTTAACAAGTAATCTAAATACTTGTACTACCGGCTTTAAAGACTGTCCAACAGGTTAATCTTGTGACGTTGTTTGGCGGACGGCACATGTTGAATCACATGCGTCTTCCGCGACGATGTTGAATAGCACTCACAGATCAGCTGTATGGCAAGCGGTTCGACGCATAATCCCAAGAAACTAGGTTTTTCATGAGAACCTAGGTTTTCATTCTGAGAACCTAGGTTCTTACCAGAACTTATGTTCCCAAATGAAATCTTGTGTTCTCATGAAAACTTAGGTTATCTGAGAAAACGACGCGAAACGCTGTCGAGAACGTAGGTTCTTGTGAAAACCTTGGATATCAAACGAGAACTTTGGTTCTCAGAATGGGAACCTAGGTTCTCATGAAAAACCTAGTTTCTTGGGATTATGCGTCGAACCGCTTGCCATACAGGTGCGCAGTCAAGTGACATTTTTATGAGTTTGTTCAAGCTATGTGTACTTGTTCCAGTAATGTGTTCACACCATGTACTCTTTTTAATGAATGTGCTGTTGCGAGGTTATCATTTAAAAAAAGTTCTTACATTCTTCATACGTTCTTAAGCTCTAATCAGTTCAGAATGGTTACATTTCCATAGGCCGATGACCAGCTATGCAGAATGTATGTTATTGTTCATAAATTGTTGACATTGTCACTGAAGATTTTGCATTTCGTACAAGATGTCTTATCATTTCGAAATTCGGAAATGCGAGAATTGCAGTAAAGTGTTGTTTTCATAAACATTTGTCTGTCTTTATTTATATGGCCGGTTCGAGTCCGTAATATACGATAGAGCCAAACAGGAGACTGAGTATATGGACCGGTCACTATTTTCTTACATGGATCGCGCGTGCTAAATATTGATGAATGACCAATCGCACATTCTCGGCCCTTTTCCGTCAAACATCGGATAAGTCGATTATTGATAATCTGCGAGGGGTACCGAATGCTGAATGACGTCCCGTCCGGGTTACACTCAGCTAAGTTGCACTGTTAAGCGCTTTACTGAATTTCGATGTTGACAATCGCAATTGTTTAAAACTGAAAAAGTAAACATATTTGTTTTTTAATCTAAATTTTATATGAGACTTGTTCAAAAATGCCAATATATGTTCTGGATTAGAGCATACTGTGAGAGCTCTACAATTTGTGTCAATGTGTGTCACTGCTGATAAAATCGTAGAACTCTCACTTGTCAGTGGGGTTTTCTATTTCTTCAATATGCTATATTATCAATGCAATACGTGAGTTTAAGCGATATGACAATTAAGGATTGCATTATGTTTAAATTTTCAAAAGGCGATGATCATCAGTATATTAAATCAGGTCGAATGTATAGTATAAATAATTTAAATGAGCGTTATAACGTGCAGTTTCTTTCAAGAGGTAGACTTAAGTATTTTAGCAAGTTTTGTATCGTTTATGTAATTAGTGATATTGTTTATGTAATTAGTGATATTGTTTATGTAATTAGTGATATTGTTTATGTAATTAGTGATTGTGCAGTACCAGTATGTTGAACGTTTCGCAGAACAATGACCCTATCCGACCATCAATTGAGATGATAAGTTGCAAAGGCTTCGGTTTAATATGTTTTTAATTGCCTAGTCGTTGAGCTGAAGATTCTCCTATCATCATTTATTTTGCATTATTCGCGAAAGTGAGTCAATGACCTGTTCGCTAAAACAAGGTTAATAACTGACTTAAATTATTTTGAAACTGCTAATTACATTAAGTGCAAAACACACTCGTATACGTTTGAGTAATTAATACAATTTTCACTCACAGAAATGACGCATAGACAAATTAATGATATATTTTAGATCTGGGCCCGTATTCACGAACCACTTATTTGACTTCAGAATAAAGAATAGACTTAGATTAAAGAACTATACGTTCAACGTTTTCATATACACAGGCTTTATTACGTCATAAATAAATTGCTCTAAATGAAGAATTGTGTTGTTATAGGTCTTAAATTCCATGTCATATTCAACTGTTTTATGCTATTAGAATACAACAGTTTCAGGAATATTCTAAATTTTGAGACTAATGTCTTAAAATTGGTTCGTGAATATCAGGCCTGGTCCTGGGACAGACGTTTAAAGAAGTTAACATTACGGCTCGACTTAAACATAGGAGTCTCTCTGTCTGAAAGGGGGGCGTAATGCATGTGCGTAAAGTGTAGTCCCAGAGTAGCCTGTGCACTGTCTAATAAAGGACGACACTTTCCGCCTTAAGTGTCTTCCTTTTTTACGAAAAATATAATACAGGCGGAAAGTGTTGTCCCTTATGAGCCTGTGCGGACTTCACAGGCTAATCTGGGACTACACTTTACGCACATGCACTATGCCCAGTGTTTCTCAGAGCGCGTCTCATAGGTAGCAACAACTGTTGCCCAAAAGTACAACATTTACACAGGAGACCATGTTTCGTGCAATGTTAACGAATTAATGGCGTTTTCTTGTAGAAGAAAGCAATGCGTTATTTAGCCTCGATTATATAACATTTTTATTTCGGAAAACCATTGATGATGTATATTCTATATACACGTTTTTGGTTTTGAAAGATCCGAATAAAAATATCGGTGAAGTAAACTCACGATCACATGATTTTAATCCCCCATCGGTAAAGTACAATCACGATCAAATGGTATAAATCTACCTTTGCTTAATGAGTTAATATGATTTCGTAATTTAAATATTTACCTAGACGATAAACTGATTACTGTAATGCTTGATTTATAGAAATTACTCATTTGTTTTCTGCATTATGATATCAAAAAGGGCACAGAGTGCAATAACCTGCGACGGAGTGATATTCATATTGATAAAACGATGTTGGAATTACGGTCTTAAGTTGTTTGTTTTGCCGAACGCAGGAAATGACAACTGTCGCTCCTTGGAGAGGATGCTGTGATGATGGACGGCCAAGCAACCTTTCCCTGCTTATATCCCCACTTTTGGAGCGTTTTCAAAATCTTAGCTGAAGACGCCGAATTACTGGTTCTACCGAAATAAATAAAATACATGTGATCCGCGCTCTGAGAAACGTTTTTTTTGTATGCATGTGCGTAAAGTGTCATCCCAGATTAGCCTGTGCAGTTCGCACAAGCTGATCAGGGACGACACTTTCCGCCTAAACTGATTTTTGCTAAGAAGAGACGTTCGTTAAACGAAAAATATCATAAAAGCGGAGAGTGTCGTCCCTGATTAGCCTGTCATCATCTACACAATAAGAATTATGAACATAAACAGACAAGGGGATGTTATTTGTATATAGATGCGCTTGCGATGGTGGTTGATATTTAATTTTAAAAGTTCAACGTCCCTAGATTGGTAATAATTGATAAGATAACAATAGTGTCAGTTGCGTCAATGTCAATAGATAACAATAGTGTCAGTTGCGTCAATGTCAATAGATAACAATAGTGTCAGTTGCGTCAATGTCAATCCGAACGTCAATGTCATTAACAATCCTTTTATTATATGCGTGATAGCTTTTTATCCTTTAGCGTCGTTATTATCTGATGATGTTGTTAGGTTTTGGATAAGATATACTTATCCTGTGAATCATAAGTTTATTACGTAATTATCATCATATTTTTATCCCCAGCATCTTATGGAATAGTTAGTATAAAAGTTAAAGCTGCAACTGCGCAAAATACCGGTGTTTAGTAGCCATCATTATTACGTTTAAGAACTGTAAAAGGAACTACGATTATACCAAATAAAACATATATATATTTGAGCTCGTGGAGGTTTCTCTGCTCTGGTTGATGCATTATTGAGTAAATTTTTGGACTCAGAGCCAAATTATTTTTCTTGGAATTTTCGAAGATATCACATCTTCTTCATCAGCTGATCACTGGCTAACTGACGTCACAGTCACATGACCGGTGAAGGGTCACGTGACATGAGGAGACAGAACCTCACCAAAGTTAAAGACAAAACAGACAAAATGAAGAAATGTGGTGTGATTTATCATGTACAATGTGAGGATTGTAAAATGACTATGTCGGTGAAACAGCGAGACAATTAGACACAAGCTTGAAAGAACACCTTACACGAACTTCTTCCGCCATATATAAACAATGTAAACAAACAGATCACAAGATCGACCCTAACAAAACCAGAGTACTCACTTCCGAAGAACATCTATGGAAACGCAAAGTGAAAGAAGCAATTGAGATCAAACAGCGGCGGCCATCACTTAACAGGGACGAGAGACTCGAGCTACCCCGGATGTATGACAGTCTCCTCATGTCACGTGACCCTTCACCGGTCATGTGACTGTGACGTCAGTTAGCCAGTGATCAGCTGATGAAGAAGATGTGATATCTTCGAAAATTCCAAGGTAAAAAATTCGGCTCTGAGTCCAAGAATTTACTCA
>VMBQ01001671.1:75877-91028 GCA_007657795.1 Dreissena rostriformis | reverse complement strand
TTATTATTATTATTATTATTATTATTATTATTATTATTATTATTATTATTATTATTATTATTATTATTATTATTATTATTATTGTTATTATTATTATTGTTATTGTTATTATTGTTGTTGTTGTTGTTGTTATTATTATTATTATTATTATTATTATTATTATTATTATTATTATTATTATTATTATTATTATTATTATTATTATTATTATTATTATATTTATTATTATTATTATTATTATGTGCATATGCCTGCCGATTATGACATAAGACCCATGTTTGCATGACGCGGCTTAAATGTACAGACTTCCGGCTAACACTGCTCAACACGGTGATCTGGATTGGTGTTGACAGTTATAGACTGGTGGATTTTTTCCTCCCTGGGTATGTTTTTCCGCTCAACAGAAAACCAGGACATAAAACCACTTCACATAACAAATTCTAGTTAAACATACCCAGATACAAAACGACATCACAAAACAAATTCTAGTAAATATACCTACATCACATAACAAATTCTAGTTAAATATACTCACATCACATAACGAATTCTTGTTAAATATACCCACATCACTTGACAAATTCTTGTTAAATATACCCACATCACATAACAAATTCTTGTTAAATATACCCACATCACATAACAAATTCTAGTTAAATATACCCATATCACATAACAAATTCTAGTTAAATATACCCACATCACATAAATAATTCTCGTTAAATATACCCACAACACATAACACATTCTAGTCAAATTTACCCACATCACATAACAAATTCTAGTTAAATATACCCACAACACATATCAAATTCTAGTCAAATTTACCCACATCACATAACATATTCTAGTTAAATATACCCACATCACATAACGAATTCTTGTTAAATATACCCACAACACATAACACATTCTAGTTAAATATACCCACATCACATAACAAATTCTAGTTAAATATACCCACATCACATAACCAATTCTAGTTTGATATACTGATATCACAAAACAAATTCTTGTTAAATATACCCACAACACATAACAAATTATAGTTAAATTTACCCACATCACATAACAAATTCTAGTTTAATATACCCACATCACATAACAAATTTTAGTTAAATAACCCCACAACACATAACTAATTCTAGTTAAATTTACCCACATCACATAACAAATATTAGTAAAAAAATATACCCACACCACATAACTAATTCTAGTTTAATATACTCATATCACAAAAGAAATTCTTGTTAAATATACCCACAACACAAAACATATTCGAGTTAAATTTACCCACATCACATATCAAATTCTAGTTAAATATACCCACACACATAGCAAATTCTAGTTAAATATACACAGATTGATTATGATAAAAAATGTCACAACTAAAACTGACCTTATATGAACATCGATATTAGCATCATGGTTGTTACTAACACCCGTATATATTCTTAAACAGATGCAATCCCTTACATTAAATGAATTAAACGAATGTATAGCCGCAAATATGCAAAATCCCAGGGTAATGCCGTGAATTATTGTTCTCGGTCAAGTGAGAAAGCAATAACAACGTCCACGTGCATGAACATTCAGCAGAACAGAACAGAACAGAACAAAACAGAACAGAAACGAAAATAACAGAACAGATCAAATATTTTATTCACTTAAGCTTATTACAGCGCATCGTGATTTATATTAGCATTCATACATGCGTGAACAAATGAGTAATTAACATATTAATACAGTATGTGTGAGAGTGTTGTGAGTGTAAATAAACTACATGTTTACGAAAATCAGTGGAAACAGGCAAAACGTAAAGTACACTAATTTTGTAATAAACTGTACATGTTTACAGAAATCAGTGGTAACAGACAAAACAAAGTACATTCTTGTCATAATAAACGGTACATAAATGACAATAATAAACGTTGTGTTAATGAAAAACACACAATTATCTTTTTTTTCAGCAGGATGTTGACAAATCGAACAGTCACTCATACAAACCGTGACCTTTGTTGAAAATGTGGTTTGCTGAATAAAACGCATTAATTCGCTAGTCATCTGTTGCATGTAATCAACACGAATGGGCGAATCATGTGTTATGTGATGATTCAATGAAATGGGACTGCACATGCTAATCTGGGACGACACTTTACGCAAATGCATTAAACCCCATTTTCACAGAGCGAGACTCGAATGTTATTTACGTAGTACACATATACAGCAACTCTGTAACCCTCTCACAAATCACAAATCCGTCTAATGTCATAATGGTACAACTAATTAAATGAGCATTATCCAACGCAATTAACAATAGGCCATACAGCATCATATTAACCACAACGTTAATGACTACTCAAGATTTACATCATGTATGCTGATTGAAACGCAACGTATACATGTTCTCAATTAATCATCGTTAATTTAATCATCGCCTAAAATGAATCACAATTTGTAAATCGCAAGGACAGTGTGTCGAGGGGTTCAATGCTATAAATATAAAGTAATTATATACATGTATTCATGTACATGTTCGTTACTTGAACTGAATTTAATTAATAAATTTAAACCAAACCTAATTCAGAATAACAAAACATCAAGAGCTGCAATATAACTGTGTATACACGGCAATTTTTATTTAATCACATATATATAATTACATATTTGTAATTATACAACAACACGTCATATACTTTCCATAAAATGTACAATAAATCAAACTGTTGTTCTTTCTGAATGAAATTCTTGGAAATGTTATATTAAATTACTAAACAGGTCAAGAAGAAAAAAATGAGCCTCGTTCGGGAACACTGGATTTAATGCATGTGCGTACAGTTTTATCCCAGATTAGCCTGTGTAGCCCGGACGACACTTGCCGCTTTTATGTTGTTTTTTTTTTCGTTTTAAGGAAGTCTCTTTTGAGCGAAAATCTACTTAAGGCGGAAAGTGTCGTCCCTGATTAACCTGTGTGGATTGCACAGGCTAATATAGGATGAACTTTTACGCACATGCATTAAGCCCAGTTTTCCCATAACGAGGCTCAATTGATGTTTAACCAAAGGCGACTGGGTCTACAACCGGTGGTAGCTAGGTTATGATGATGTTGAGGTGGGGCAGGATGTGTGAAAAAAATGAGTAATTAAGATTATAATATAGGATGCGTGAGAGTGCCGTGTGTTCATATAAACAATAAATTGAGGAAACAGGCAAAAACAATGAACATTTATTTCATAATAAACTGAACATGTTTAGAGAAATCAGTGGTAACAGACAGAAACAAAGTACATTCATTTCATAATAAACGAAATGACAATCATAAATGTTGAGTTAAAGAGAAATACAAATATCTCTTTTCTTAAAATAATATGATATATTTTAATGATGAGAGAGATGGTGAGCACGATGGTTGCGTTGACTATGACACTGGTGGGAAGAAACATCAATGACGAAGTCAATGACTATGGCGCCGAAGAAAACGAACGAACATGAATTTAACGATCGGCGTACACAGGGAGTGCAATGTTGATGATCTAATGATTTATGATCTTCTCTCGTTTAATTATAAAACTATTGCGGTACATTACATGAATTAACAAAGTTGAAAAACGTTCATCTTTAATTTAATGTGGTGAACACGAACTTAATTAGCATAAATTACCATAATTTGCATTATTAATATGCTAAGTAGGCTTAAAGTTTACTACGCAATTCCTGTCTTTCCAAAAAGTGGTTCGCAATATCAAAGCTTTGTTTGGAGTGAAATTAGTTTGTTGTGGTGCCGCATAATCAATTTAGCGCAGCCTAGCGTACATGAGGAACGTCAGCGTTCGCGAACAGACGTACACAGGCAGTCAACTGAGGCGCGTCATTGCTTTTTAGTACGTTTGACATGAAATTTGATTTGAATTTGATATAGTGTTGGTCGGCTAGCTCACTTGCTGTAAGAGCGCTGGATTACACATCAGAGGATCGCGGGTTCGATCTCCGGCACAGCCATATTTCTTTTGTGGCGATTGGTCATGAAATCCTGTAGCTTGTCTACCTCTTATTCAACTAGAGCAGTTGTCAATTACTGGCGTAAGAATGTGCACTTAACACTGGTAACCCAGTTCTAGCGTCCATGAAAGTGTGTGTTTGAAAATAAGCTCCGTGTTTTAACTGAAATACTGTTGAAAACGGCGAAAAGCCAAACTAAAAAAAAATAAAAAAATATTGAATATTTGGCTTGCGTGCCTATTCCAAATTTTAAATTTGCAAGTTACGGTTAAAGCTTATACATATTTACAATAAGTTATAGAAATATTGTTGATAGACTTCCGGAAACACGATCCCCTGATTATTCATAGGCACGTCGGATAATATTACAGAAGAAAATGATTGACATAGATTTGTTTAGCTGAAATGAATTGAGTAATTTGAAATAACTGTTTATAGGAAATGTCAAATGGATCGTCAGACACATCATACATTATGGCATTTATATTGCTGATTTAAGTTTAAAATAAGTACTTGAAATTGAACAACTACTTAGTAGATGAACAACTCTATTTCAACTGAAAGAAAAAGGTATCATTAGTATTTGTATTGAGCTAAATACATTTTTTAACTGTAACGTAAACAGTTCTAGTACAGCCTGTGCTATGAGCCACAACAAACTAGAACCTTAAACCCCTCCATTCCTATTTAAATGTATGTTTAAAAAATATGTCATATTATGTGTTATGTTTCTTCCATGAACCTCCAGTTTATGTCATATTATGTGTTATGTTTCTTCCATGAACCTCCAGTTTTTTTGGCAACAGTCATCTTAACCGAGTTACACTCATTTTGAAGATTCGATGAAGCGTTGAAGCGTTCTTTAAACTAAAGGTAAGCTGTCATTAAAACATGCACCAAGTATTGCTCCCAAATTTCTAAACCTAGTGCATCCACCTATATTTCAACCACTTCAATAGAAGAAAATGCATGTTTACCATTCTATGTTCAGTTTTTCAATAAAAGCCATTGACAATGAATGCGTGTTGGCACACCGTAACGCTCTTTGATTAACTCATACCCCGCGGGATACATGTCGCCCATGCATTTGAAACACCCGTAAACATATTGTATTTTTTTTTTTAAATAATTTGAGCACAACTGTCCTAAATACGTGGTATTGATATAGACTGATATTTCAATTTAACGCGGCAATATTTTTTTACGTATCATATAATATATTCGTCAATCTTTCAACGAAAATTAGAACACACGGAAACACTAGAATTGTTTGGTATACGCGTTTGAAAGTTTTCTGTTATAAGAAACGACAAGAGTAAAGCAGGCTTCACGATTTTCATAGTTTTTTTTTGCGTTCTGCTAAGATGTATTTTATGGTTAACAACAAACGCAGTTGGGATTCTGGTGGTGCTAACTTGCTAAGACGACGCCAGGGGTTACCACTGAACACACACGGTGGAGATCGTCCGAGGAGTCCAAGACTGTCACTGGATTTATATGTACCACCGGCATACAACATTAACCGAGATACAACTATACCCATCGTCGGAACACATGTCGCTAAAATGCCCTGTGCTTCTTCATCGATATAATGTAGTCATAAACTAAATCTATACAGTGGTTTTCGACGATGGGCTACCACATGGTTAATGAAATAATGATATCAATAAATACCACCGCTGCGTTTCCGAAAATACGGAAGGACTCACGAAAACCAATATTCTTGCACTGAGTTGAACACGCTATATAAATATACTTCATCGATTCGTCCATAATTCGAGCCTTTATGATAAGTCACGATAAGGGGCTTAATGGCTTGATATATACAGAGTTCAATTATGTTACATATGGAATGAAAGTGTCACACTTTCAAGACAAAGACAAAACAGATTAAATAGCTTTTATGAATACTCTCTTGAAACGTACAAGTTCACTATTTAATAAATCCATTTTAGTTTCAATATTAGCGTTGTATTGCAAATTTGGATTAAATGCTTGTACGTGTATTTATTCAGTTTTTCGGAAAATCTTTTTAAAAAACAATCGTATGAAACAAAAACAAATAAGGAAAAGCACAATTTCAAAACATAACGAAAAACATGACAACAAAGACGAAAACTAAATTGTCAGAAGAAACAATTTCCACGCGTTGTGTAATGTTATTTTAAATCTAAATGTTTTGTTTGTAAACTGTAGTGTTTTTTCCCCCTTATTGTCACAGTTTCTACTGTATGATCATATCTGCACACCACGCAAACAATTATTCGAGTAGAGTAAACGATTGTTTTAGAAGAAAGTCACAATCGAAATGCAGAGCCGGTTCATCTAGATGTCGCGTTTCAAACGTGTCACTTATGGCACTTAGATTAGCTAAGACGTATTACTTTGTCAAAAGGACAAAGTGGCTTTTAATCACGGTATTAAAGTACGATTTATAACTAGTTTTACCTGATTTTACGCACATCCTTCCAGCATGCACGTTTGACTGCATACGTAATATTGTCCTATATATTCAAAACCGCTTTCCGAAAACAAAGTGCATTAATGTTATCATCCTGTGCTAAAATGCTGGCTCACAAAATTTTGAAAGTAAACATCAATTATAAAAGCGTAGGTGTGACCTTGTTGTAGTTGAATACTCAGATTCGCATTTTTATGTCTTGCTAAATACATTTTTTCTTTATTCAACCTAGTGTTCTCTGTAATTTAACATTCAGATAACACTTTAGTTTAGTGCATTATGAACATAGTCGCAGTTGTCACGTAGAACAAAAATACAAGCACGCCATTTAGATGATATTTCAAATCATTCGGTGTGTTATATTTTTTTGAGTGGATTTGAAGAAATAAGAAAAGAATGTTTTGAATGCAATTTTAATTCGACAGATTTGCGTACTAACGTTCACAAGACTATTGCAAGGACATTCACGAAAGTTAGATAAAGAACTTTTACTATCGTAGAAATACAAATACACATATAAAATGCTTATATTTCCACCTTTGTATTAAAATCGAATGTAGGAAATCGGGGTTACGCAGTAACTCTTTCTATGCGATAATTGTCAAGTGCCTTTCGCAGTAACTTTAAATTATCCAAAAACGTTGCCACGGAGTATAGAGACACAACTCCTGGCGCGATCAAGTTTTGGGGTCTTAGAAGACAACGCAACACACACGTCTTATATAATAAAATAAAATAAAAATACTTTATTGATTGACGCCAACAGATGTTCAATGACGTAGATGACTAAGACGTTAAGACGTTAAGACTTGAAGACGGTTATCTGCAATTAACAAAGTTACCTAGACATAATACAACATTCAATCAGACGCATGCATCAGATAAAATACACGATTTAACAAAGGTCGTATAGGTCATGATACATTTACCAATAATCTAAGCTTATTTAAGATATCAAAAGTTTACTGATAAAATATTAGGAAAATACTATCGATAAGGAAAAATTAATTCTCTCATAAAACTGACAATTATGTAACACAAATATTACTTACTGCATATTGCTATCTGTAGTCCCCAAAAATGATTTACAGTCGTGCCAGACTCACTAGTTTCAGAGTGTACTAGCACATGAGTGACCAACCTACTTGTTTCAAGGTTCTAAGTACACTGAAGAGTAGGGCAACTTACAATAGGAATTCAAATAATTAATATGCATGAATTCTAGGCCTGACCAATCGAAGTTCAAGAATGGCTCTAAACATCAGATCTAATTATAACTTTTGCCTTATTTGGAGCGTCCATGCTCACCTCGGAATGCCTTGTCCGATGTTTATTCTAACAACAACAGAGACACTTGCAAAGATTATAGCCGGGTGAAACTGTCACTTTAATTAAAATCTATGGTCCTAGCATACAGGGTTAGGTTAGGGTTCAACACAAGACGCATGTCCACGCATGGCAGGTGGTTCCTGCAAGTCTTAATCTCTCACATCGAACATCCGCTTCCTTGACACATATAAGATTGGTTCATGGTCTTTCAGGGTGCCGAAATGTGAAAAAGTCTCATAGTAAAATCGTGTGATCGTAAGTGCATACGATAGCTGGATATATATTGCGTTTAAATGGTGTATAGTTACCTAATATGTGTGCGCTCTATTCGTTTCAGAATGGACAAAACAAGTTGGCAATGGTTTGAAAGTTAATGTTCCTGTCATTACAGAAGGTGAAAATTATATGTGCATATGGCTTGAATATGTAATTCCATGGTTTTTCTATAACAAATGCAATTCAGTTCGAATCGTACTAACACAGTTTATTTCTGCATTGTTCACGTATTAACAAAGAACGTGTACCAAGATGTCAAATACTGACGAAATACGCCTCAACCACACGGTGCAATATAGCCTAATATGACGGTAAACGACCTACGGGACATGGTGTATCGACCTTGATTCACACTGATACCGGGCATGTACTTGTTATCAGTGCCAACGAGTGTACGGTTATTGAATACATGGTTATCGGTTATTAATTAATAATGGGTACAAGCTCTATTATCTAAGGAACTTGACAAAGATTAGACTTGCAAAAATTTCGAAAGATTAATTGTTCAATATTCTTCTTAGTTTTGATCGCTCTGGACTATTTCCAATAAGGCAATAATTATTTTCAGAAGCCAGCTGGATGGGTTTATGTTTTGTGTGTGTGATAATCTTTATTATTGCGTGACTTCTGATGACTATGTCCTGTGGATTTGCCTTCTAACCTTTACAAGATACAACTGAACGGACGAATTAAATACAATTAATTAACTATGGCATTGTGACGTCACTTATACTCGAGTTAAAAGTACCAATATACCATTCGGACTTTCTTTTGCAAACCATGTATACTTATCGATATATCGACCCTTTTTTACACCGCTTTGTAAATTACTCAGACCCTTCAAGTATCTAACCATTGGCACTTAGATGAAATTCTTAGTAAATTTTATGTTAAAAACCTGAGTTCGCATGTTTGACAAATATAACATCCAAACTTTTCAAGCTTTGTTTCTTAAAAGCAAGAACAGGCTAGGAATTGTTTCGGCTGTTTGGTCGAACATGAAAACACTCGTACAGACCATTTAAATGACGGATAAAAGGTTAACTGTTCCATTAATATTCAAGCGGAGGTCACCGAAGTACGCGACGTGTGTTGGGCATGCTTGTACACCGCGTGCTGGCGGCCTTTTTGGGACATTGGCGCAGTCATAGTGTGTAACGGTTACAGTCCAACAGCATTGACCTGGCACTCGTGAACTCCATTTTTGTTATGACATACATTTTACTCAGGGATTGTTTCCTATCTTTGCATTCGGTTTTATTCTTGAAAGCTTTGCATGAGTTCAAAGAGAACATAACACTATTCTTTGTGAGGTGAGATTGAAACGATTAAAATCGCTTTTAGTACGGAAACATATTTATTCTTTGTATTCACGGTACTATTATATGTTCATGCATTAATATCAGTGCCAGATTAATATTTGCAAACAAAAGCCACACGCTCCGCACGGATATGCCTCTAGCGTTGTCGCTAGACACTTACAGGAAAGGATTTATAATAACATTCCTAAATATGGCAATAATGAGTTGGAGAGAATCCAATAAGACATCTGACAATAGCATACAATCCTCCATGCATTTACCTTCATTTATTTAACCATGCACTGACCAAAATATTTGAAAATATGTTTCTTACTACTATACATATTTAAAGGCTTTACTAAAATGCAGTGAAGGATTAACGTTGTGGGGTGGGGGCGGGGCCATATCAAACCATGAACAGGCAACGCTTATGTCCTCAGGCGTGGTAAGGCCTCATAAACTCATCAACCTCCAAACCGCCCTGTACCAGTTCACACACCTAGGCATGTAACGGTCGTCCGACACTAACGGCGGCCATTATGTAGGTACTCAAACGTCCTTGGCCCAAGTTGTCCTTCTTGTCGGACGAAAGTTGACAGGTGATGATGTTGACCAGGTTTTCGTTGTTGTGTTTTTGTCACTTTGAGAATGAAGCGGGTTCGGATAGAGCAACGGCCACATGTATGTATTTTATGAAAAACATCAAACCTCGTCAATATTGCATTAAGGTTATAAGCAAACGTAAACAAATATTCAATTCATTGACTCTAACTTACAGAAAATGTAAGTTAATATTAACTTTTTTTTTTTATATATATATATGATTATCTTAATTAACAAAAAAGTAACCTATACATGTCAATATCACATTGATCGCAAAAAAAGTGTATCGCAGGTTCGGAACATAATACAAAAAATGAAAATACAAAACATCGATTGGTACAAAGCACCAAGCACAAGTGCTTGTTTGATATTCATACATTTCAGAGGGGGAAATCACGTGATGATCTAAAGGAAGTCAAGATGGCGACGTCCACGTCGAGACATGGCTTTTTCGCCGGTTTTTTACCCTTTATTACTTTTATTTATTGCTCAGCAATAAAGTGATTAGCGTTTATTTCGTATTAATAGTCGCTCTATTAGTCGCTACGAACTTTCTTAGCGGGATCAAAAAATTACAGCTCCCGCTGAGAAAATTCATACGCGCAGTCTGGTTTAAGGCCCAGTCTCACTATGATGCCGGTGGAGCCCCGGTGCGTGATCCGAGATCTACCGGGATGAACCGGCGCTCTACCGGGATGAACCGGGGCTCCACCGGGGACGACCAGGATGAACCGAGGACTACCGGGGACAACCGGGGCTCCATTGGCAAAGTATTAAAATGTTTAATACCTCCGGGATGAACCGGGAGTCACCGGGAAGGACCGGCAACGACCGGCGCGGCACCGGCAACAACCGGGACGGCAGCGGGAACAACCGGGACGGCATCGTAGCTCCACCGGGGCCCATACAGACCCCGGCAGAGCTACGGCAACGCCCCGGTTGTCGCCGGTGTTGTCCCGGTGGAGCCCCGGTGAATGCCGGCAGAGTCCCGGTATAGCTACGGTACATCGGTAAACCCTCGCTCTGCCGGGACGCCACCGGAATTCACCGGGGCTCCGCCTGGGCATTGCCGGCGATGACCGTGGTTAAACAGGGGCTTTGCCGTAGCTCTGCCGGGGTCTGATGCCGGTATAGTCCCGGTGAGTGCCGGTGGAGTTACGGTATAACGGGGCTCTGCCGAGACGCTGCCGGCTTTCACCGGGGCTTCACCTGGGCATTACCGGCGACAACCGGGGCTCTGCCGGGACTCTGCCGGCATTCACCGTAGCTAGTCCGGGGTTGACCGGGACTCTGCCGGGTTGTTAACCGGCTTCAACCGGGGCGGCACCGGGAAATAGTGTGACCGCGTTAAAAAAAATTCATCAAATCATCCCGGTTCTCGCCGGTCGACCGGCGTTGGCAAACCGGGATGGACCGGGGCTCTACCGGCAATAGTGAGACTTGGGCTTAAAGAGCTACCGGATCTGCTTTAAAGCTACGCAGGGTTTCGTAATCTCAAAAGTGGACAGGGAAGCTCATGACCAGACTGAACATGGCGGGGCATGGTGATCGAATATCATCAATATCTGCTGTGGAAGTCTTACTTAAAGTTTCGAAAATGATATGTCTTTAACAAGAAAGAACAAAGTAGAGTACGACCGCTTGCGAACAACGTAATTAATTAATGTCATAAAAGTACTTTCACACTGTCATTTCGTGAACTTACACACACTTACTTATTTTTCATGAATATAAAGGATGTACAGCATCAAGATTTTAACTCATTATATTTAATAGGATTAGTCATTGACGACATCTCATAAAAAAAACATAAAATGTATCCATAAAATGTATGAGCAGCTTACTCATATTTGAACTTATATATGCATTTATATCTATCAATTAAATAACCACTAAACCTTTCAATTGAATGTAAAGCTTACTTGCAAAAACAACATCAACCGCAAGAAATCGTTATAAAATGCATGATGCATAGAACACTTTTTTTATTATTCGTCTTTACTGATCGCTCTCGTTATCAGCCAACCAGGAACATTGATAACTTCCATACGAACTATATGACTTGATACACATTCAGGATGTTGACAAATCGAACTGACGCGCACTAGGAGTATCGCCTTTGTTGAAAATTGGTTTTGCATGCATAGCCCCATCATATTTTGAATGCAATGAGAATCGAATGCTGAGTTATGAAACGTTTCAACGACATAGTAGATACGAGTTTCATAATGCTCAACCGTAATTAATGCCTGTGCGTAAAGAATCGTCCCAGATTAGCATATGCTGTCCGCACAGGCTTATCAAGGACTGTACTTTCCGCTTTGATGGATTTTTTTTTTTTGTTAAAATGAAGTCTCTTTTAAACGAAAATCATGTCTAGGCGGAAAGTGTCGTCCTGCTCGGCCTTTAATACTTAACGCACATGCACTCAACCCGGTGTTCTCATAACGAGGCAAATATGTTCTTATTGCTTAAATTATGCTATACACGCCGTACCCATATATCAAAATACCATCGGGTACATAAGAGAAAAATGGAGCAACACGAACGGGTGTGCTACCTCCCGCTTTTTGCAACCGTCGTCTTTATTGAATAACAACCATTTGGAAGATTCAATGGAACGTTCTTAGAACTGAATATCTAAAGTCCTACCAGAATGCACAGTATTTGACCCATAATAGCATTTATAAATCTACACCTAGTGCACACACATATCGTTCGACTATTTGGATAGAAGAAAATGAATATTTAACATTCTATGATCAGTGTTTCACTACACGCCATTTAACTGGATTTTTGCCAAGAAGATGCTTTCTTTAAACAAAAAATATCATTAAAGCGGAAAGTGTCGTCCCTATTTAGCCTGTGCGGACTGCACATGCTAATCTGGAACAACACTTTACGCACATGCATTAAACCCCCTTTTCACAGAGCGAGGCTCATTTACATATACTCAACATTGGGTCATGCGATGTTATTGTACTGGTTAAATGAGTAAGTTACTAATCTTGTACAGTTTTTAAGTGTATAAAGTAAGGACAAGGTTTGCTTAACCACATTTTGTATTTTTGTACCAACCACAACGTGTTTTTATTAAAGCGTCTAAAATCAGTTACAATTTAAACTTTGTTAACCCCAATAAATCACTTAATTATGAGCCTCGCACTGTGAAAAGGAGGGTTAATGCATGTGCGTAAAGTGTCGTCCCAAATCAGCATTTGCAATCCATACAGGCTTATCAGGGACGACACTTTCCGCGTTTATGATATATTTCGTTTAAAAGAAAGTCTCTTCTTAGCATAAATCCAGTTTAGGCGGAAAGTGTCGTCCCTAATCTGGGACGACACTGTACGCACATGCATTGCTCATAAACATAGTGCACTTTAGTAACCTCTTTGTTTAATATCATCGCTTGCAATATTCAATGACATCAATCCATGTTATATTACTTGAACAGTTTATATAACGAGGTAGATCTGTTTCATTGTTTCTCGTTGTATCTTGCTCGATGTACAATTTAATAAAATTTACATGACCTGTAATTAGCGTACGCCAAGCAATCAATTAGAAACGCAGTCAATTTAAATCATCACAGGATCGGAAACCGATCAAAAAGGTGCGGCAACCTGACCATTCATTAAACCAGACCGTAACATAGAACTTCAAACAAAGATAAAAATCAAATCCGGATCGATATTTCTCCCTAATTATATAGTTGGTTGTTTCAGTTTCTATGTTTCAAGTAGTTATTTCCGTGTTACAGGGACGTGGGATTTGTGCAATTGGGATTTGGTATCGATATGAATTTTGAATATCGAATCTTTTGATTTTGAAAATCGGTTTTATTAAAATAGGACTTTATCTTTTGATGTGATGTGTGCTTTGTTTTCTTTAGTTGTTTCCCCCCCCCCCCGCATTTTCAACAATAATTCAGCCATATGCGGCGGTCATTTAACCAAAGATAACTAAACAAAAAATTGTAAGTGCACATACTTATGCCAGTAATTGACAGCTGCACTACTTGAATGAATGATACAGAGTCAACGAATACAATTCAAACAATAGTGTCCTGCAATTGCGTATAACGGAGTCACCCAGGAATGGCGGATGATCCTGTCTGAATATCCGTTGTGCGATTCACGATATCAATGTGTTTCAAAAAAAGAGTTGTACGATAATTCATTGAATTTTAATGAATAACATTTGTAATTAAGAATTAAATACAAATTATTTTAATAGTAAAACTAAATTGAGTGGCAGAATTGAGTAAATATATATAGTGTTATATGAGCTAAGACGATTTATAATTGAGCCGCGCTTCTGGAAAACCGGGCTTAATGTGTGGGCGTAAAGTTTCGTCCTAGAAAAGCATGTGCAGTCCGCACAGGCTCATCAGGGACGACACGGTCCGCTTTTGGTTTTTTTTTCGTTTACAGAAAATCTCTTCTACACGAAAATCGTGTTTAGGCGGAAAATGTCCTCATTTATTAGCCTGTGCGACTCAATTATTAAATTTAAAAGTACATATATTTATCATGTTGCTCAAGGGTTCAACAAACGCATTCAAAAAGTGGTCCTTTAAGTTGAATGATTATTTATTTAAATGTATGTCTCGTTCAGGATTGAATAACATTTCGGAAACGGGGAGTTTATTTTATCATTATCTTCCATATGTATTTGCACGACCATCCCGACTGACAAAAAATGGACTGCCTTTTCAAGATTACGCCTTTCAAATACAGAAATGACATTGAGCTCGAAGTTTATAATTCAATTTTATTTGCGAACACCTTTCTAAAGAGTTTGTTTACTTTGCAGCCATAACTCTTAAATTCAGGTTGTACTTTTTCTATCAACGCAGGCATTCCATTCAATTTTCGCAGACACTCAATATTTTTACGTCTCGCGTTGAACAAGCTTTCGAACCGGAAGCATGTTTGTTTGTCTCTGAAAATCAACGTTATACATGGACTTGAAGTCAGGTTAAGCTTTTCCTAACAACCCAGGAATTCCATTCAATTATTGCAGAAACTCAATATGTTTACGTTTCGTGTTGAATGAGCGTCTGGACCGGAAGCATGTTTGTTTGGAAGCATAATAATAATAATAATAATAATAATAATAATAATAATAATAATAATAATAATAATAATAATAATAATAATAATAATAATAATAATAA
>VMBQ01001671.1:38675-75228 GCA_007657795.1 Dreissena rostriformis | reverse complement strand
GTAGCATATAGTGTCGTGTCATCAGCATACAAGTCTATGTCTGATTGATTAAGTAATAATCCAATATCATTTATATAAATTAGAAACAAGAGAGGACCCAAAATAGAACCTTGAGGGACACCACTCTTAATAGTCAGAGGGGTAGAAAAACTAGTCCCTAGTTTAACGCATTGTTGTCTTTGACTAAGATAAGAATGAAAAAGGGACAAGGTACCATCCGAAAAGTGATGAAGTTTTAGTTTGTATAACAGAATTTCATGATCTACTAAATCAAAAGCTTTTTTTCATATCAATAAAAACAGAACCAATACAATTACCATTATCTACATCTTTTAGCCACTCAGCAATGAGTCGAATCAATGCTGTTTGACAAAAATGATTTTCTCTAAATCCTGACTGATGTTTATTCAACACATTTGTTTTACAAAAGAATTCTTTTAATTCATTTGATAGATGTCTTTCGAATATTTTGGATATAGTTGGCAAAATTGAAATCGGACGATAGTTGTTGCAGTCCTCTCTCTCTGAGGCTTTATATATTGGTAGAACATACGCTTCTTTTACCAAATATGTGAAAATTCCTGTACGAATACTATTATTTAATATTGAGATAATTGGTACAACAATAGGCCTATGCTCTGCACAATATTTTATAATATTTGCACCGATCCCGTCGATTCCCGTAGCCGTGTTAACATTTAAATTGCCAATTATTCTACTTACTTCGAGGGAGGTAATGTAATTTATAGAAAATTCATGCTGTTTTAAGGATTTGTCGAGATATAACTTTAAATAAGCAAAGTATTTTTCATGAAATTTCAGCTTATCAACAATATTTGATATGTTTGTAAAATGCTCATTTAAGGCAATTAGGATTCTACTTTTGTCCTCAACATACACACCGTTCACTTAAATTTTATTTGGCAAATTCACTCCGTAGTTTTGATCATTGTCATAATTAGATATCATTTTCAAATTTTTCCAAATATGTGCCATACTAGTACCATTTTTAACAGCATGGTTGTAATATTCTTTCTTGCTTTTGCGAATTAATGCAGTAGTTTTATTTCGTAACAGTTTATAATTGTCCCAGTCTTTAATTTTGCGGAAGTGATCTCTATCGCGCATACTTTTATTAACTTCTTTGTTTATCCATTTTGGCATATTATTATGTGTGCTTGTTATTCTCTTTTGCTTGTAAGGCTTAACTCGGATTTAGCATCGCTCTGTGAAAAGGAGGTTTAAGATTAGCCTGTGCAGTCCGCATAGGATAATCAGGAACGACATTTTTCGACTAAACTGGTTGTTCGCTGAGACTTCATTGAAACAAAAAATACCATAAGGCTAATCTGGGACGACACTTTTCGCATATGCATAAAACCCCTTTTCACAGAGCGAGGCTCAATTATTAGTGGGATTTCAATATTGAATTAGATACAAATCCTTCATTATACAGAAAATACCATTTTATGTTAGTTTACACTGCGAATTTATTTGCTTCGAAGCATTGAATGATGAAAATGTTATAACAATGATTCAAATGATATCTTACACCTGAAATCCTTTTCTGAGTCCCTGTATAAGACTATTTTGTGGGTAGAACTAGTAGTAGAAATATGGACTTTCGAAAAGACCATTTAATATGGAGGTCAGAAGCATAAAAAAATACTCGAAATATGAGGTTTTTATGTCACAAAGATTGTTCATGTATTATACTATACTTGCACATTTTAGTTCGGGAAAAAAAACTTGCCTGGAGATTACCAATCATGCAATTAATGAACCACGATATAAAAAAATCAGGTCAATATATTTTTGAGAGTTCTGGTGCATAAAGTTATGCCTTTGTTATATTTAATTGTTAGAAATAAATAACATCGAATACTGACTTAATGTTGATGACCTTCTTCAATAGCGCTCTAAATTATGAGTTAAAATACTGTTCGTGTTTCCCTAAATTATCCAACACCGCATGAGCATGTCTGATTCAGTTGTAAATCAGTCGTTTATTCGTTTCATAGTTGAGTAACACCGAAATATAAACTTTTCTACATGTATTTAAGTTAAAAACACCATTTTCACTGAAATATCATTGTACTGAATGAGTCATTTACATACTTTCAATATACCTCCAATTAATATAAAAATAGATTTTAATCCGGTATTCCGAAATAAGGCGCTGTCTATAAAATCAAAATATAAATCAAGGTTTCTTTTTTTTATTTCGATACAAGGAAGTTTTAAAATGAATTAACACATTTATATCATTTTAACATCACGTTCAATATTATAAGCTGTTATAAATAGAAAATAAGGATGTTATCATACATACTTTTCTATTTCGGAGATCGCTTTCGCTACATAAACTCTGCAATTATATATGTTGAAATATTTTGGTCCGTGTATATTTGGTCTGCTCTTTAAAGACTGTGATCTCATCCAACATGTTAATCAAGTGACGTGGTGAGGCGGATGGCACTTTTAAAATTAACGCGACGATGTTTAAAGCCACGCTCTGTGAAAAGGGGGTTTAATGAATGTGCGTAAAGTGTCTTCTCATAATAGCCTGTGCAGTCACGCCTGGGTAACAGACGTCGCCGCCTGGGTAATACTCAGCAACGTTGCAATTTGTAGCCTTTTATGATATTTGATGTTGACAATTGCAAACATTGAAAACTGGAAAATTAGTTGGTATATTGTTTTTTTAATTTAACATTTTATATGAGATTTCAAAATGTGAATATGCTCTGGATAAGAACATACTGAGAGAGTTATACGATTGTGTCAATGTGTGTCACTGCTGATAAAATCATTGATTATACACTGGTTGAAAATGTTTAGTACATTATATACATTCTCAGGTCTAATATAAATGAGTCATGCTCTGAGAAAAAGGGGGCTTAATGCACGTGCGTGAAGTGTCGTTCCCGATTAGCCTGTGCAGTCCGCACAAGCTTATCAGGGGCGACACTTTCCACTTTTATGATTTTTTTTGTTTAAAGGAAGTCTCTTCTTAGCAAAAATCCTGTTTTTGCGGACAGTATCGTCCCTGATTAGCCTGTGCGGACTGCATTGGCTAATCTGGGACGACACTTTACGCATATACATTAATCCCCTTTTTCTCCGAGCGAGGCTCAAATATAAGATTAAAACAGTATAAAGAAAATTCCAATTTGGACCCAATATCATACTAGTGGTCAGCAAGGCTGTCCCAAACGGTACATCTACCTCAGCCATGTGAGAATGTCTAGCTGCCCATTTTTCTTCTTCTTATTTTTCCGTTCTATATGTTTTATTTGCCTCATCAATATGTATGTGGGGTGGAGGACACCCCCACCCCCTCCACACCGTACATCATCAGTATATATATATATCTATAAAAGATCATTATGCATGGTGTACAATATTGCTTTGCCCATTATTTTGGCATAGGGCGCTCAGTGGGTTTTCCTTTTTCATACATATGCTATACTATTGGTCTAATAAGTGAGTTTAAGCGATATGACAGTTAAGGGCTGATATATGAAGTATGTTAAAATAATCACAAGGAGATGACCGCCAGTATATTAAATTATGTCGAATGTATAATATGAATAATTATGATGTATTTTATAAACATGAAGTTTATTTCTAGAGTAAGACTTTGGTATGTTTAGCAAGTTTTGTCTTGTATTGATATTTTGAGCAAACAAAATGATAAGTGTAGTACTTGTATGTTTAATGTTTCGCAGGACAATGAACCTATCCGATCATTAGCCGAGATGATAAGTTTGCAAAGGCTCTTCTTCGGTTATACCCCCGTCACACCGGACTGGCGTCCTTACTGCGTCCTTACGGCGACCCAGGTCGCAGTGAGAACGCCATAGACGCCGGAGGGACGTAGTAAGGACGCAAGAGGACGCAGTGAGAACGCCGAAATTTGCTCAGGACGCGAGCCCAAGGCGACCACTTTGAACATGTTCAAAGTAGTCGCCGAAGTCCGGCGTTCTTACGGCGTTCTGTTAAGAACGTCGTAGGGACGCCGTAGAGACGCAAAAGTCGTAGTAGGGACGTGGTAGGGTCGCTGTAAGGTCGCCATGGACGTCGTGTGGTCGCCGCTCAAACCAACAGACAATGATCATTGACTGCAAGGTATGTCGCCATGTGGTCGCCGCTGCGGGGACGCCATGGTCGCAATAAGAACGCAGTAAGAACGCCAAGGACGCCGTATGGTCGGCTTTGATCGCCGTAAGAACGCGGTAAGGTCGCGAGGGACGTATTAAGTGAGGACGCGTAGAACGCCATAAACCAGGACGCTGGTGTGACGGGAAGGCGAAAAACAGCATTCTTACCGAAAAAGTCATTGGCGTCCTTACTACGACAATCAGAAATGTCCATAAACATAGTTTTAGGTCGCCGTAAGGACGCCAGTCCGGTGTGACGGGGCTATTAAATATGTGTTGTATTGCCTGTTGGTTCAGCTTAAGAGTATATTCTGATGATTGTTCTGTCATCATTTATTTTGCATTATTCGCGAAATTTAGTCTATGGCCTGTTCGCTAAAACAAGGTTAATTACTCACTTAAATTATTTCGAAACTGCTCATATGAGTAATTTATCAAATGTCCACTCACAGAAATGACGCATAGACAAATTAATGGTACATGTGAGATCTGGGCCCGTATTCACTAACCCATTCTTTGACTTCAGAATAAAGAATAGACTAAGATCCAAGAAATAAACGCTCATCATTGGATATATATATACAGGCTATACATGTTTCTTATGTCATTAACCCTTTGCATGCTGGGAAATTTGTCGTCTGCTAAAATGTTGTCTGCTAAATTTCTAAAATTAGCATTTTCTTTGATTTTTTTTTCAAAGAATACTATCAGAGTAGCAAACAGTTTGGATCCTGATGAGACGCCACGTTCTGTGGCGTCTCATCTGGATCCAAACTGTTTGCAAAGGCCTTCAAAATACGGTTCCAGCGCTCAAAGGGTTAATAAATTGTTCTAAATGAAGATTTTTGTAGTTACAGGTCTTAAATTCAATGTCATATTTAACTGTATTATGGTATTAGAACACACCTTTTCAGGAATGTTCTTTCTTTTTAGACTAAGTTCCTAGAATTGGTTGGTTTATACCAGCTCTGGTCTTGGACAGACGTAACGAATAAATATTATGGCTCGCCTTAAACATATGTATCCACAACTGCTACCCAAAAGATCAACATTTATACTGGAGATCACGATTTCTCGCAGTGTTATTGAATTAATGGAGTTTTCTTGTAGAAGAAAGCAATTCGTTATCCAGCCTCGATTATATAATTTTTTATTTCGGGGACAATATTTATGATGTTTATTCTTTGTACACGTTTGTGGTCTTGAAAATTCCAAAGAAAAACATCGGTAAAGAGCTATCATGATCACATGATATTATTCTCCAACCTGTAAAAAGTAAAATCACGATTTAATGATATTAATCTACCTTCGCTTAATAAGTTCATTTCAATTCGTTGTTCAAATATTTACCTAGACCATAAACTAATAAATGTAATGCTTGATTTATAGAAATTACGCCCTTTTTGGCATTATGATATCAAGTAGGGCACAGAGTGCGATAACCTGCGATGTGGTGATATTCACATTAATACTCATCATAAAACGATGGTGGAATCGACGGTCGTTAGTTAAACAAATTTTCGAACGCAGGAAATGACAAAGTGAAAGGGGGGGGGTTTAAGGCATGTGCGTATATTGTCGTCCACACAGGCTTATCAGGGACGACACTTTCCGCCTAAACTGGATTTTCGTCCAGAAGAGTCTCCATTTAAACGAAAAAAAAAATAAAAGCGGAAAGTGTTGTCCCTGATTAGCCTGTGAGGACTTCACAGGCTAATCAGGGACGCAACTTTACGCACATACATTAAACCCCCTTTTCACAGAACGATGCTCAAATGAAATACATCTAGTATCTACTGATGAACAGGGGCTTCGAACTTGTAATTCTTGCGTCACAGCGCCAGTATGTCACCGACATAATTCCCAACACCTCAGCTATCACGTAGGGGCAATGACCACAGGGGAGATATTACTGGGTCACTATAAGAATTTTGACAATAGGACAGACAAGTGGATGTTATTAGTATACAGTTGTACTTGCGATGGTGGTTGATTTTTAATTTTGAAAGTTCAATGTCCCAAGATTGGTAAGGCCAAAAAAAATAGGTCCGTTTCCGGTTTCCTTGGAAAAAAAACAGGGTCGGTAGGTAGGGATTTTTTTTTTTTTTTTTTTTTTTTTTTTTTTTTGTCTTTCGGGTACTAGAATGGAGAAATGAACCGAAATAAACGAAAATGAACAATTTTTTATTTTTTTTTGGCGACCCCAATAAAAAGTTTAGGGTCGGCGCCGATTCTGGAGACACGGTCGGGCGACCGGAAACGGACCTATTTTTTTTTTGCCTAATCATTGATAAGATAACAATAGTGTCAGCTCAGCTCAACTCAGTTTACTAAGTAAATACAGGTCTTTGGCCCCATGTCCACAGTAGTTTACACAAAACATAACACATGTTTGTACATGTAGTTGCGAACACATCATCTTACATATAAAATATGTCAACGTGTTCATTTTTTGTTTCATAAGATAATACACATACGTACATAATTTCAATATTGTATCATTAACTGCTGCGCTCATCAGATTATAAAAGTAATGTACAGTATTTTCACCCATATACCAGTTATAATGAAATTCTCTACGGACCACGTGATATTTACTACATTTAAAAAGGGCCTCATATTCACAATCAATATAAATAGATATATTATTTTCGTTAAAACTTAAATTACATATTATCAAATTACAGACAACATGTAACATGTCAGTTGTGGCAATACCCGAATTTCCATGTCTTTAAGAATCTTTTTTAATCTGCGTGATATCTTATTATCCTAAAGCGTCGGTATTATTTCGTGCCGTGGTTAAGTTTTTGCTAAGATATAATTATCATGTGAATCATTAGTTTAGTACGTGATTATCATCATATTTTTACCCCAGCATATTTTGTTTTAATAGTATAAAAGTTAAAACCGCTACTGCGTATGACACCAGTGTGTATTATCCATCATTAAAGCGTTTAAGAACTGCATTAGGAAATACAATTATACCAAATAAAACATGTGAGCCTAGCTCTGTGAAAAGGGGGTTTAATGCGTAAAGTGTCGTCCCAGATTACATTATCAGTGACGACGCTTTCCGCCTAAACTGTATTTTCGTCAAGAACAGTCTTCCTTTAAACGAAAAATACAACAAAAGCGGAAAGTGTCGTCCCTGATTAGCCCCCNCACAGACTAATCTGGGACGACAGTTTACGCACATGCATTAAACCCCCTTTTCACAGAGGGCGACTCATATATATATATATTTGCGTTATTGTAAGACGGAAACCATACTTAGGTGTGTTTCATTAAGTCCAAACACAATCATCACTTTATTGATGCGGGTTGGATTCTTCACTGTACATGCTTATTGTTTCCCAAAACTCATTGAGAATTCAATATTATTATTGTGTACCCTTTTACGTTAACATACACATGTTCATCGTAACATGATCCATCGATATTATATAATAACAAAAAACGCTTTACAGACGCCTATTTATTCACACCTTTATACAATTATTTATTTTAGTTGATTACAAAACAATAAATGGGCCTTATGCCAAAGGCGGCTAGCCTGGGTCCAGACCAGCATGCGCAATCGCGTTGTCTGGCCAGGAACTAATTTGTTCGCTATAAAACACGTGTTTCGTTTTCTCATTAGCGGGCGGAGCTCCAAACCAGCATGTGCATCTGCCAGCCGACTATGCCATAAGACCCATGCTCGCATAACGCGGCTCAAATGTACAGACCTCCTGCTAACACCGCTCAACGCGGTGAGAGCCGGATTGGTGTTGACAATAATAGACTGGTGGGTTTTGGTTCCTCCCTGTGTATGTCTCTCCTCGCAACACAAAACCTGGGCCCGTATTCACCAACCCATTCTTAGACTTAAGAATAAAGAATAGACTTAGAACCAAGAAAAATACGTCCAGCGTTTGAATATATACATTCTACTACAGGTGAAAATGTCCTTAACAGAATGTTCTACATGAAGAAAGTAGTACATAAAAGCATTTAATGCCAAGTTTGATTCAAAATTAAAGCAATTGTTGAATATTCCAATTGAAAGAATATCCTTTATTCTTAGACTTTAGTCTAAAACATTCAATTAATTAAACGAATGTATAACAGCAAATATGCAAACTCCCAGGGTAGTGACGTGAATTATTTCTCTCAGCTAAGCGACAAAGCATTGACAACGTCCACGTGTATGAACATTCAGCAGGATGTTGACACATGGAATAAATTTGCTGAATAAACCGCGTTAATAAGCCAGTCATATTTTGCATGAAATGAACACGAATGGGCGAATCAGGGATTATGTGATGATTTCATGAAACGGTGAATGCGATTTCCCAAATTCTGATTGTTCATGATATGTAAATAGTACACATATAAACCAACTCCGTCACCTGTCACAAATCAGCAATCCGTCTGATGTCGTACTATCAAATCGCATAATCCAATGTATAAAATGCATCGGTGATATCACACACAAATACATAAATGTACATCACAAAAAGACTGAATGTAAAATTTGACATTATAGATACAATATGTCACGAATTTTCTTTAATAGCGGGGTTTAGTAGCCTCGAAATTGTTCAATTTGATGTTTTTCATAAATAAACCTTTATACACAAAAATTAACAAGACACTGTAACAAAATGCGTTTATCTTTGAGACGATGATTGCGCACAAGATGTTTCCATTTATCTTTCGCTGATTGTTCTCAAGAACAGACAGCCAGAAAAAAAATGAACCTTTCAAATGCGTGGTAAACAGGATGTTGACAAATCAGACAATTTCTTTAAAAAATCTTACCTTTTTTGAAAATGTGTCTTGCTGAATAAAAAGCATTTATAAGCCATTCATATTTTGCATGAAATGATCACGATTGAGCGAATCAGGGGTTATGTGATGATTCAATGAAATTATGAATGTGAATATCAAAATGCTAATTGTACATGCTATGAATATAGTACACATATATATACACTAACTCCGTAACCTCTCATAACTCAACAATCCTGCTAATGTCATACTATTATAACTTTATGTTTAATAAAATGAACATAATCAACGACATTAAACAATAGACCATGCAACATCATACTACATGTATTAACCACAACGTTAATGACTACTCAAGATTTGCATCATGTATGCTGATTTAAACGCAACGTATACATGTTCTCAATTAATCATCGTTAATCATCGCCAAAAAAAAATCACACTTTGAAAACCACAATGACAGTGTGTCAATGGGTTCAACGGTATAAATATAAAGTAATGATATAAACATACACATGTTCGTTACTTGAACTGAATTTAATTAATGAGTTTAAACCAAGTATTATTCAGAATAACACAACATCATCAACTGACATATAACTGTGGGTATACAATCCAGTTTTTATTTATATAAAATGACACAACTGTTATTTTACGACAACAAGCCATGTACTTTCCCTGAAATGTATAATGAATCAAACTGTTGTTCTTTCTGAATGAAATTCTTGGTAATGTTAAATTGAATAACTTAACACGATAAGAAGCAATTAAAAATGAACCTCGTTCGGGAACACTGGATTTAATGCATGTGCGTTAAGTTTTATCCCTGATTAGCCTGTGTAGTCCGCACAGGCTTATCAGGGACGCCACTTACCGCTTATATGGTATTTTTCGTTTTAAGGAAGTCTCTTCTGAGCGGCACTTCTTTAATCGGATAATGTTGTTCCTCATTAGCCTGTACGGACTGCACACGCTAATCTGGAATGACCTTTCGCACATGCATTGGGCCCAGTTTTCCCAGAACGAGGCTCAATTGATGTTAAACCAAAAGCGGGACCGGGTTTACAACTTCACAGCTGATGGTTGCTAGGTGATGATGATGAGGAGGAGGCGCAGGATGGCGTTGGTTGAGGTTGCTTTGTAAACGTCTTTTAGGTGTGCATATGACAGATATGGTGCTGACGATAGTTACAATGACAATGATGATTCTCAAAGTGTGTCTTCTGATGATGACTATGATATATTTTAACATTAAAGAGACGATGAGGAAGATTGTTGCATTGACTATGACGATGGTTGAAATAAACACCAATAACAATGACTATGATGCCGAATGGGCACAAATAGTGGGTGCAATCTTGATGACCTTAAGATTTATTATCATGTTCCGTTTTATAATGAAAGCAAACTGAGTATCTGCGGTAGCTTTAGTCAATAAATTTTGATGAAAAACATTCACCTTTAATTTTAAAGTGGTGAACTTGAACGTAATTAGAATAAAGCACTGTAATTTGCTCCATTAATATGCTAAGTAGGCTTAAAGTGTAGCAAACTGAGTTTGTTGTGGTGCCGCATGATCACATGAGCGCAGTCTAACGTGCATGATGAACGTCAGTGTTCGCTAGCAGACGTTCACAGGAAGTCAACAGAGGCACGTCATTGCTTGCTAGCACATTTGAATTGAAATTTTAATTGAATTAACCTGCTCTGTTGGTGACTTGAAAATCAGAGGCACGTCATTGCTTGCTTGCACGTTTGAATTGTAATTTTAATTGAATTGGCCAGCTCTGTTGGTAGGGCGCTCAGTTAACAATCCGAGGATCGCGGGATCGACTCCCGGTCCGGCTATATACCTTTTGAGGTGATTGGTCATGAAATCATATTCTTGCCATTCTCCCCCTTCCTCTTTTTTTAAAAGTAGGACAGTTGGTTATTACTGCGATAAGTTTGTGTACTACTAAGTACTAAAACATCAGCGCTAGCGACCAGGAAAAGTGTAAGTTGGTTAACCGACTGCCATGGTATGACTGACATACTGTTGACCAAAGGCAGCAGTATCATAAATTTGCCCCCCCCCCGNCAATATTCGTTGTTGAAAAGTCAAACCATACACAATAGGTGTACATTTAACAATCTGGAATCCCTGGGGTAAGCTCGGGGGGGGGGTTATAGGGTCCGGGGGGGGACAAATTTATGATACTGCTGCCTGTGCTGTTGACAACGGCGAAAACCCCAACTAAAAAGAAAATAGAACTTGAACTATCGAATATTTGGCTTATTTGACTTATTCCACGTAATTTAGAAATTTATTAAATTACAACTTACACAGTATTTACAATAAGTGGTAGAAACATTGTTAATACACTTTCTTTAACGTGATCCTCTGATTATTCACAAGCACCTCTGACAATATTACTGCAAAAAATGATTGACATAGATAAAATGAATTAAGCAATTTGAAAATATCAATGTATAGAAAGTGTCATTTGGATCGTCAGACACATAATGAATTATGCAATTTATCCTGCTGATTAAAGTACACCATAAGTACTGGTGCGACCTCCTTTTTGGCAACAGTCATTTTAAGCGAATTACGCCCATTGTGAAGATTCAATCAAACGTGCTTTAAATTGAATGTTTGGAATCATGACAAAAATGCACAAAGTATTCGATCCCGCATAAACAAACATCTAGTGCACCACCTTTCTTTCGCCCACTTCAATAGAAGAAAATGCATGTTTACCATTCCATGTTCAATATTTCAATAGAAGCAATTGAGTATGAATGATTGTTCGCACACCGTAACGCACTTGCATAGCACACTCGAAGACGCGTGATATAAGTCGACACATGTACATGTATATCAAACACACCTTAAACATAGTTTAAAGCGAAAGTAAATCATTTGATCACAATTGTCCGCGTGGATATTTCTTGTATGAGGTCCTTCCGTGCATGGGGCTGTATTATGTGTGGACACAGAGTGTGTCCCGGCACTCCTACATAATAAACTTAATAGAAAGTTAGGATGACTGTTGAATTATAGCTATTTAGTTGTTAACGAACGAGTTTGGTCCTGTATTGTGTGTGTGTGTGTGGGGGGGATGCAGTACCCGTAGGAAACCCTACCTGTCCGTTATGATGACCACCCACCGAACTCACAACTGCCCCTAGCCACTTGGTATTGATATAGACTGATATATCCATTTCACGCGGAAGTAATTATTACGTATCACCATAAGAAACATTGGAACGACATGAAAATCTGCAAACATTTGACAATATATAGAGGATATTTGTTTGCTTTCGGGGTAATACTGTGAAACACACATTTCACGCACGCACACAAACGTATATACAGAGAAGATACGAGGTATACACAATTTATATGCATATAATAGTCTAATGTAATAGGTTTTATAATAAAGACCAGGCATACCGTGTGTACTGTAATGTAAACCGTATGTGCTGAAATTATATGATTAATGTTCAACGCGACATGATTAATGTTCAACGCGACATGAATCTTAATCATGCGTTGTTTTGTTGTACTGACTATGGTCTTTGTGCAAGTCATAATAAAACACATGTTCTGTTTTATTAAATAACATATGGTCACGGTCACATGAAATGGAAACGCAGATGTGTTTTCGTTAACAAGCTTAATACATAGATTTATACTCCTTAAAGTGCAAAACTATTGAATATGTACGGCGGAAGAGTGTTCTGAATATAAAAGTAGGACATGCGTTAAAAGTACTTTCTCGCGCAAATATTATGTTCGCTCAAATTAAGACGCACACATACGCACTCGCAGTTGAAGTATTTGTTTGACAAGTCGTGGAGACATTTTCTATTTACGAACGTTATATTTAATGCGTTTAATGTAAATATACTCCTCCCTGGACCCTGCAATATGACAATCGATCGATATGAGTGGTTTAAACAACAAGAGCAAATCAACAGTCTAAAACGCTCGGACATGCTGGCGTTAAGCACATCTTTTATTTGTGTACTTACCACATTTTTGATCAATATTACCTCTTCTAACAATTAAATTCAATTACAATCTTAACCGTCACCACTCAATCACTTCATAGTGCACACCGTCTTGGTAAACTCTTTGCAAGATCTATAAATAAACAGATCTTTGTTAAATCAATCAAGCGTGGTTAGCTAATGTACGTGTGTTTTAATGTGACTCGTCGCACCTGATTCGATTGAATTGAAACATAATTTAATAAAACACTGCACCTTTATAATTACTAAGAAAGTATTAACACCGTATGCATTTAATTGATATGGAGTTAAAGAGAGATGACAACTTTTTAAATATTAAATTTAACGTCATTATTCCTGGTTCGATTTAATGCAAGCTTTATTTAATAAAACATTACATCTTTTATAATTACGAAGTATATCAACACAGTAGTAAATCGACTGCAATATTTTCTAAGCAATTATACATTATTTATAATTTACATGTTTATGTTAGCAATACTACTGCCAATATAAGTTGTCCCGTCTTGGAAAACCCAAAGGGAATTTGATTCAAAACGTAATACTACCCGCAATAAATTAAAACAACACAATACTAAATTGATAATTCTCCCTTGCGAAGTACAACAAATTTCAATACCGTAATATCGTTCTAGAATTTGTTTAATCACTGCGAGTATACATCGTTTGTAGCATGCAAATGCACGAATATCATAAATCTATAGATTTACTTCAAAAGTTGTATACACATATGTTGGATATATAGAGGATATTTGTTCATGTCAGTGTTAAATCGTTTGTTATTTCACGAGTGATCATAGAAAATATATTTTCACGAGTGGCGCAGCCACGAGTAAAAACATTCTTTTTCTATTATCACGAGTGAAATAACAAACGATCTTACACTGACTTGAACAAATTTTCTGTTTCTTTTATGCCCCTTTTTCAAGAAATTAATGAACAGCTGTTTCCCTTTCGCTAAAAAGTTACCCTTTCTCACGTGGCGTACCTCAACACAATAAAATAACGTCATTTTGTTGACGAAATGACGTCATTATTCCAGCGAAAATTTGTTATTTTCACTGGTAAAAATAACAATTTGTTTATTTTCACTGCTGTTTTTTCACTGCAGAAATGTCATATTTTATCATTAGGTATAAAAGAAATATTTATCTTATCATACCCATATTTGAAGAAAGATACCAGATACATTAACGTTACAATCAGCATACGCTTCTATGCTTAAAATATTGATATTTCAGCCTCGCTCTGTGAAAATGGAGTTTAATGCATGTTCGTGAAGTGTCGTCTCAGATTAGCTTATGCAGTCCGCACAACCTAATCAGGGACGATACATGCCGCCTAAACCAGATCTTTGCTAACAAGAGACTTTCTTTAAACAAAAAATATCATAAAAGCGGAAAGTGTCGTCCCTGATTAGCCTGTGCGGAAATATTTTCATTAATCCTTCGTTATCGCATTAATAAGTGGTGTGAAAGTTAAAACATATAAAATGATGCTCAATTTGGATTCAGAGATAATCGCAGTACGGTTGACTGCATTTTCACACTTCACTCTATAATCCAAAACGTCTTAGCAAATAATATGAAACTCTATTGCGCATTTATAGATTATGAGAAAGCATTCGACACGGTCATCCATGACGCACTGTGGGTAAAATTAGTTCAATCTGGTTTAAGTTGTAAGATGTTAACTGTGATTAAATCGATCTATCAAAATGTCAAATCCTGTGTTAAAAATACAGATAACAATTCCTTCTCGCAATTCTTCGATATTTCATTAGGGGTCAAACAAGGGGAGCCTCTTTCTCCTCTCCTATTTATTCTTTTTATAAATGATATAACTGATAGTTTAGATTTTGAGAATCTCACTTGTCAGGATATTGATACACTATCTTTGCATATGTTATTATTTGCTGATGATATAGCGTTATTTACAACAGATCCTTATAGCTTACAAGCCCAGCTGAATTGTATAGACACTTACTCTCGAAAATGGGGTCTAAAAATAAATGTTAAAAAGACTAAAGTATGTATATTCCAAAAAAAGAAAACTAAACATAATTACCTATGGTCATTGAATAATGAAATAATTGAAATTGTTGACAAATTTACTTACCTTGGTATCAAACTCAATTATAATGGGTCACTCAATGACGCTGTCAAAACCCTGAATGAGCAAGCCTTAAAGGCATATAATCACCTTCTGTCTATATTTAGTAGAGTAAAACTCGATGTAAAAACAAAACTGTTACTTTTTGACAGTCTAGTTGTTCCTATAATTACATACGGTTGTGAAGTTTGGGGGATCTATAAAAACAGTGAGGTTGATAAAATACATCTAAAGTTTTGTAAATACATATTAGGTGTACGCCAACAGACATCAAATGCAGCCGTCTTAGGCGAACTAGGACGTTTTCCATTATCTATTATATGTAAAGAGAGGTCCCTTAAATTCTGGTGCAAAATTATTAATTCACCAAACTCACTTATTCGATCTATGTACGATAAGAATATCACAGATAACATGATTGTTAACACTAATATAAAACTATGCTGGACAAAAGCTATCAAAGACCTTATTGACAATTTAGGCTTTAGCTATGTATTGCATGAACATGTTAACATAACAGACCATTATCCAAAACTTAAACAACGTCTTCGAGATCAATATGTCCAGTCATGGAATGATATGATAAATTCGCAAAGTAAATTATATTATTATGTTAAATTTAAAAAGGATTATACATTTGAAAAATATTTGGAATGTGTTGATAATGATTGCCATAGAAAAGCTCTAACAAGATTCAGACTAAGCGCTCATTCTTTAGAAATTGAAACTGGTAGATACAATAACATTCCTAGAGAAAACAGAAAATGCAAACTGTGTAACAGTAACATGGTCGAAACAGAATATCACTTCTTATGTATTTGTACGCTTTATCAAGATTTAAGAATTAAGTATACTGTTAACCAATCGTTTTATACTGTCAACAAGTTCGTATCTATGATGTCAAGTCCTAACTCTAGAAAATTAAGAAATATTTCCAAATTTATTTACAATGCTATGTTAAAAAGAAATGATTACCTTGCTAGCTAGCTACTCTGTTGTTTCTTGTTAACGTTGAAACCCAATTATGTATCATGTATTCACGTATTTATTTAATAATCCATTTATGTGAAATGTTTTTTGTTTAGTATTTCATTTGTGTGGTCATCTTTATGTATATATGTTTACTATGTGGCCAAAGGCATGTATTTGCTGATTTTGCCAATAAACTGAAACTGAAACTGAAACTGCTAATCTGGGACGACAATTTACGCACATGAATTAAACCCGCTTTTCTCAGAGCGCGGCACGTATGTATTTAATGACCTATAAGCTGTATTCCTATATTATCAGTAACTAAATTGCCTCTTAATCATGACAAACGTTACATTCTCAGTATCAACTTTTATTGTTCCCGTTTTGTATGTATCGTTTTACTTCTATTTAATTTAATTCATCATTATATTTGTATATAATGAATGGATAGCATACATTCAAAAGGCAATTCTTGTGTTTTGGGTGGTAATTTTTCTCAAACAATTGCAATAGATTGAACAAAACACCAACATATTTACAAACAGACCAGCACAGCAAATTATCAACAAAATAATGTTATCTAAAATAACAACAGGGTTGTATACACAATGGCAAATAACATACTGGCAAAATGCACTTATTACGGTTAAGTGTCTACGAAAAACAATCGATTAGAAACATAATCAGTTCAAATCATCAAACGATCGGAAACCACGCACTGAAGTGCTGCAACGCGGCCATTCATTTAAACAGACATTAAAACAGAATTGAAAAGATTTTAGGTAGGTTTTACTCCCTTCGAGCGGTTAGGGATAATAGCTAGCTATTGTCTGTTATTTCTTGATGAGATGTATATCGAACGTCTTTATCTTGATCATCGTTCCTATATCGCCTTGTGAAGTGTCTTGAATGATAACAAGTATTTGTAAATCTATTCCATTCTTTGAGATGTGATGATTAATTTTCATGTCAAGTAAATCGTATTATTTTGGTCCTCATAATAATATTCACAGTTAGAACCCTTGCAATTCCTTTTAAGCTCAATATCAAAGAACAATACAAATTAAATGTTTTACCTTCCAGTCGAAGGATACTTCATTTTATTCGCGCGAAATTTTGTTTTTGATTTAATAACAAATCAAAAGGCGCAGTTTAATTAATTTTCTTCGAAGTGTGTTTGAAAAACCTTCCCTTCTCATAGATCATACATTGTCAACACGAGATTCGCAGTGTTTAATTACCAAGTGACATTTGAAGCCATATTTCAGTTTCATTTGCAAAAGCCTTTCGGAGTGTTTATTTACTTTGCACCCATAACTCAAATAAAGGTTGGGATTTCCGTGTCAACTTCGGCATTCCATTCAAATTTTGCAGTATCTCACTATGTTTGTCGCGTGCGCGTTCAAAAAACGTATCGACCGGGAACCAGAATCCGATCATAGATATGTCTGATATCTAACGAAACTAGGCGATCCACGCTCTTCGAAAACCGGGCTTAATGCATGTGCGTAAATCGTTGGTCGCAGATTAGTATGTGCAATCCGCACAGGCTAATCAGGGACGACACTTTCCGCCGTTATGGTATGTTTCGTTTAAACGAAGTCTCTTCTTAGCGAAAAGCTAGTTTAGGCGGAGAGTGTCGTCTCTGATTAGCATGTGGGGACTTTACGTGCATGCATTAAGCCCCGTTTTCCTAGAAAGAGGCTCAAATAGAATCTAAACGGTTTTAACTCTACTCAATCACTTTAAAATAGTACACATTGAATTTGTCAAATCTTTGTTTCGTGTCAACCCGTGCAATATACAACGACAGTTTTCAATTACTGGCAAAGTTTAAATCACGAAGGAGATCTGTCTCGGTGTGACTCATAGAATCTTATCCAATGCTCAATTCAATAAAACGCGTTTATTACTTCACACATTTCGGTTTAGTTACTGTAAAATGATTAACCTAATTTATTCAGTGGATGAATGATATTAATTACAGATATTAATAATCGGCTTGGCGATGTATTTCTTGATTTCTGAAAGGCATTTGATTTGGTAAAAACGCCAAAAAAGTATTATTTATCAGGACGTTTTTTGAACGAGTCTTTAACTTAATCGCCGTCACAAACAACGAGATAGTGTTTTAAGATAAATCGTCGTTTTAGTTCGTCAACAAATGGTAATCCACAAGACATCTATGCCAGCTTAAATTTATTATTGTATATGTGTGACATTTATTTATTTCTTAATGACTCTGTGATTGCTCTGTATGCAACTTTCCGACTCGTTATGCATGGGAGGTTGTTGAACCACACATCTTGATAATACTACATATGGGCCGTGCTCTGTGAAAAAGGGGTTTAGTGATTGTGCGTAAAGTGCCGTCCCTGTTTAGCCTGTGCAGTCCGCACAGGCTAATCAGGGACGATACTTTCCGCTTTTATGATATTTTTCGTTTACACAAAGTCTCTTCTCAGTTTAGGCGGAAAGTGTCGTCCCTGATTAGCCTGTGCGAACTGCACAGGCTAATCTGGGACGACACTTTATGCGCATGCATTAAACCCCGTTTTAGCAGAGCGAGGCTCTATTGTAGTTTTGAACGGTATTGTTGCTTTAGCCATTAACTTTATGAAACCAAATTTGAAACATTTCCAAATAGATTAATTATGATTAGAGCATGATTCATTCACAACATTAGCATGTATCCGTTAACATGCACGAAACATTACCGGTAATTTGTGTACGCCAAACAATCAATTAGAAACACAATCAGTTTAAATCACCACACTAGGGGAAACCACGCTAAAAGGTTCGGCAACACGATCATTCAATAAAAACATTCATTAAAATAGAAACTCAAACAAAGATAACAATCAAATACGGATCCGAATCATTCTCTTATTATATTTATCGGAATAATATTGTTCGAAGTTTACAAGTTGTTATTTCCATGCTATACAGGCGTGGGAAATTATTGCTATTGTGACGTTGCGTTGCGATGAATATCTAACATCTTGATTTTGATCATCGATCTCATTGAAATATAACTATACAGTTTTGGGTAATGTAAAGATGATACAAAGTCATTGTTTGAACACTCACTCTTTACTTATAGTGAAGTGGCGCGTGAATAGAGCTGGTCATTCGGCTGACTATCATTTGTGTCATCATAATCATGTATTTGTAATTTGTGTCGAAGATCTTATTTTGTATGAATCATTGGATATATGAAAACTCACTCACTCACTCCCTCACTCAGTCAGTCACATACTAACTTCTTCACTGACTGACGGACTGACTGACTGACTGACTGACTGACGCACTGACTGACTAACTGACGGACTGACGGACTGACGGACTGACTGACGCACTGACTGACTGACTGACTGACTGACTGACTGACTGACTGACTGACTGACTGACTGACTGACTGACTGACTGACCGACTGACTCACTGACTGACTCACTGACTCACTGACTGACTGACTCACTGACACACTGACTCACTGACACACTGACTCACTGACTCACTGACTCACTCACTCGCTCACTAACTTACTCACTCATTCACTTATTCAGTCAGTCAGTCAGTCGGTATGTCATTCACTCAGTCACTCACTCATTCACTCATTCACTCACGAGCTAATTCAATTGAGCTGCATAATTGAGTAGATATATGTGTTCTTCTATAAGCTGTAATGATTGAGTAGATATATGAGTTCTTCTATAAGCTGTCATGATTCATTTACATTAAAAGTACATAATTTGAGATTGACCTCTTTGCACAAAGACAAACCATGCAACTACTAATATGTTCCTTTCGGTTGAAGGATAATGTATTCTCGCGATGTCTCGTTCAGAATCGAACAGTATTCCGAAAACGAGGATATTTATATTTATTATCTTCCCTATACATTTGAACAACAGAAAAAAAAGACGTTCCTTTTGCGAGATTATCCGTGTCCTTTATAAAGTGTTTATTTACTTTCCGGTCATACCCCACATTCAAATTGCAAGTTCCTGATCGGCTGACGCATTATATTAAATTCGTGCGGTAACTCACAATATTTGTATGTCGTGTGCGTGTTGAATAATTCTCCCAGATAATTGTAAATAAAGTTGTTTTTGCTTTTGTGAGACTGAATAATTAGTATATATAATAGCAACAAAAGCGGGCTAAATAATGTTCATTGTGTATATAAAAAGTGTCCTAAAATGAGAGTTATATTATAATATATTATATTATACAGGTTTGTTCTAAGCCATGTATGCCTAGCGTCTAGAAAAAAAGGCCTTGGCAAACAGCGTAGACCCAGATGAGACGCCGCATGATGCGGCGTCTCATCAGGGTCTGCGCTGTTTGCTTAGAGGAATTTGTGTAAGAAATATTCTAAATATAGAAATAAATATCCTAGACATCCCTAGTTTTTGAAATAAATTGATCCAATTTACAAGGATGAGAGAGTCCACTAGGCATAAATGGGTTAGCCTGAATTCTCCAACAACGGACGATTTACCCACACGATCAGTTCTGACGTATGCTGAAGTACACCGTCCTTGAGACATTCATATCCCACATCATAAATCGTGCTCATTGACGATTGCACTTTAACGTTGTCCTAAATCTCGTTGCAGATTATGACAGTTTTTTTTGTCCTATCTTTGTGAAGCGGCCCTGGTCCGCTCATTTTGTGGAAAAAAATGAGTCACGAACTGTTCAAAATTGTGAAAAAAATGAGTCACGAACTGTTCAAAATTGTGAAAAAAATGAGTCGAGAACTGTTCAAAATTGTGAAGAAAAAAAATGAGTCGATAACTGTGAAGATGATTTCATACGAAAGTGTCTATATATGTTGATGTATGTTAATGTTGTTGTTCACAACACATATATGGAGGTCAGTAACAGGATGTTTTAAATGTAAGTCATTTAATAAGTCATATAGGGTCGATATATTTCTCACAAAGATTCAGGAAAAACGCGGGATCCATATATGGATCCCGGAACTGTGACACTAAAACGAATTCATACTAAACCACCTTTGGTAACCAGGTAAGACGGGGTCTTCGATCGTGATGAAATGAATCATCGAACTAGGAATTCTACGAAACTTAAAATTCGAGAAATTGTTGTTAATATAATGTTTATCTACTTCCTCATACCTTTATCATTTTTGTTTACATTTTCACAGTGGAGTCACACACACCGAGATATGTATAGCTATTATATACACAGTTTTAGAGTTTAAGTGAAACACACCATTTTCATACAAATTACATGCATAGTCTACGTAGGTAGTTCAATATAATTGAGCCTCGATCTGTGATAAGGGGGTTTAATGCATGTAGGTAAAGTGTCGTCTCAAATTAGCCTGTGCACACCGCACGGGCTAATCATCAGGGACGACACTTTCCGCTTTTATTGTATTTGTGTCGTTTAAAGGAAGACTGTTCTTGACGAAAATCCGGTTAGGCGGAAAGTGTCGTTCCTGATTAGTCTGTGAGGACTGCTCAGGCTCATCTCGGACGACACTTTACGCACATGTATCAAACCCTCTTTTTACAGAGCGAGGGTAATATTTTGAACTGAAAACTATGCAAAAAATCACAAACATGCGACACTTTGCCACATTGCAATGAATATAAACTATGCCTTAAACTATTTTGAGAAAATTGAACAAAACGTACTATAAAAGTATTGTTCATATCAGTTTCACATTTATTGTACAAATACAAAGAAATGCTCGCAAAAGGAAATATATGTTTTACTATAAACATAGTGTGCGGATAAGGACTGATGTACATTATTAACGTATACTTGTAATTCATTGAACAGAATACCCGGTAATAGACACTATTTCGGATAGCGTTGCATTTTATTTCATAATATATCATCGTTTAAATCGAGGGTTTTCTACATATTTTTTTACAGAACAATCATGTTTTGAAAAATGTTAACATTTTTCTGCCATAGATTTAAATTACATACAATATCGTTGAATATGTAATCAGTGAATGTGTTCTAAGGAAGTTATGATGTCACAAAAAAAATTCATTGAATCTGCGTTCATTCCCTCAGATCAGTATGGTAACATTTTCACAGGACGATGACCAGCTATGCAGAATGTATGTTATAATTAATTTAACGTCTCAAAGTGTATTGCCTTTCAATGTCACTGAATATTGTATTACTGCGTTCACGTTATGTTATCATTTCGTAACCAAGGTACGCAAAATATGTGGCGTGTTCTGACAAAACTGGGCAAAATGCTTGTGCGTAAATTGTCATCCCAGATTAGCCTGTGCAGTCCGCACAGGCTAATCAGGGACGACAATTTCCGCTTTTATGGAATTTTTGGTTTAAATAATGTCTCTGCTTAGCGAAAATCTAGTTAAGGCGGAAAGTGTCATCCCAGCACAGCCTGTGCGGACTGCACAGGCTAATCTGGGATGACACTTTACGCACAGGCATTTTGCCCAGTTTTCTCAGAACACGCCACATATAAGAATAGCAGTTACGCGTTATCAGCATTAAAGTCATTGCAATAATTGATTTTATTTAAGTGATAATTGTTAGGATAATCATAAGGCGATGACCGACAGTTTGCCGAAATAATGCCCTCATTCGTTATATTTCATACACATTAAGCTTATTCGTTGTGAAAATAGTTTATAAGTGATTTAGAGTCTAGTCTTGGTAAAAATGTTTTTCGCAAGCAGTATAATCATTTCGGTACCCGTTTGTTGAACATGTTTGCAGGACAATGAACCTAGCCGGTCATAATCCGCGACGATTAGCTTGCAAATACTCTTCTACACCAAAATATTTATGTGTTATTGCCTATAATCGGTCGAGTAACAGTTGTAGTGTAAACTGTTTATAGTAAGATCAGTATGTTCTGATGATTGTTCTACGGTTTTTTCGCAATCAGTATACGCAAAGTCAATGCCCTATAAGAAGGTAAAACAAGATTAATTAATAACTTAAATTATTTAAAAAGATATTGACATGTGATGCATATTTACTAGTATACCGTATTGATTGTTTATACAATAATATGAGACGCGCTCTGAGAAAAAGATGTTTAATGCATGTGCGTAACGTGTCGCCCCAGATGAGCCTGTGCAGCACGCACTGGCTACTCAGGGACGACACTTAACGGTTTTATGATATTTTTCGTTTAAAGATAGTCTCTTCTTCACAAAAATCCAGCTTTGGCGGAAAGTGTCGTCCCTGATAAGCCTATGCATTAAACCCCTTTTTCACAGAGCGCGGCCCAATTATGTTAAAGACAGATACATAGTATTTGTTTAGATCTAGTCCTATGGTAGACATATAGGCGAGACATAATGTTAAAATAAGTGTTTCCCAGGAAACAAAAAACACATATACACATAAACGTGATTATGGTCTGTAACATTTAAATGTTAACAACCTAATGATCTTTCCTTGTTGACGAATGCCATACGTTATTAACCCACAAGTATTAATCATTCGCATTTCGGGAACAATTAATTGTTATTTTTTTAACTATATACTCGTATTTGCCTTTTACAAATCCAGACATAAACATAGGTAGAGTCCAATCACGATCGTATGATATTAATCTCCATTCGTTGTTTCAATATTTACTTAATTAAGCGATAAACTGCATAATGATATGAGGTCGCAAAGAATGATATCATGCGATGGCGCGTTATACACCATTCTCATCAGAGAATGAAGCCTTGCACTAAACTGTTCTATGACAAAAGGTTGACTATTAAATCCGCACAGGCTAATCAGGGACGACACTTTCCGCTTTTATAGAATTTTTCGTTTAAAAAAGGTCTCTTCTAAATGAAAATCAAGCGTATGCGGAAAGTGTCGTCACTGATTAGCCTGTGCGGATTGCACAGGTTAATCTGGGACGACACTATACTCGCAAACATTAATCCCAGTTTTCCTAGAACGCGGCTCATATAGTAGGCGTCCTGTTTTCAAGACGACAATGGGTCTTTATAGTGACTGAAATAAGGCGCATAGACCACACACACAATAATGTCATGGAAATAAGGCGCATAGACCACACACACAATAATGTCATGCGAAGGAAATTATGTTATGGTAACCCAGGGCCTCGAACCTTTGCGTCCTGTGTTGTGAAGTCAGTATATGTACCTGCACTACTCACCATAAACTAACTAACGAGACATAGTATATTGGGTCGATGGCCTACGGGAAGATATCACCCTTTCACTGTGATAACTTTCGTCACATTTACATTAAGAATGATAACACTAGTACAGATAGGGGAATGGACGTAGTGTAGTTTGCAAGAAAACTTGGTAGTGTAGTTTTAATTTTACAAGTGCGACGTCTCGTGAGTCGTAATCACCGATGAGATGACAACAATGCCTGATGTGTTATTGCCATGCAGGATGTCTTTGTTTTCAATTTGTTTACTGCGTTGTATCATTTAGTGCTCATTCCGCGGTATCAGCTCGTGCTATGACTGATTTCCTGATAATGTATCATGTAATATCTTTGTTCAGAAATATCTTACGTTTATTTCATCATATGAGTCGCGTTCTGAGAAAACTGGGCAAAATGCATGTGCGTAAAGTGTTATCCCAGATTAGCCTGTGCAGTCCGCACAGGCTAATCAGAGACGACACTTTCCGCCTAAACTGGATTTTCGATACGAAGAGACATCATTTAAACGAAAAATGTCATGAAAGCGGAAATTGTCGTCCCTGATTAGCCTGTGCGGAATGCACTGGCTAATCTGGGATGACAATTTACGCACAAGCAGTATGCCCAGTTTTCTCAGAACACGCCACATATCACAAGCGTCTCAGTTGAAGCTGCTTCTTACAAATCACGTGACATAAGTGTTTAATAGTCATCATAGTAACGTTTTAGCAATAGGTTGAGGAAACAATGCATGCATGTACATACGTAATTGAACGAGTTTCTACAACATCAACGCTGCGTTTTGTTTCATCAAATTAATCAAAAGTTAATAGTCAATTTATTGCTGTTTTTTTATTCACTGTACCTGCGCATTGTTTGTTAGATATATAATCAAATATCCAAAATTATTAACAAACCCATTGGTCGAGTCCTAGGCGTCATTCCATGTATAGATATGAGCCTCGCTCTGGGAAAACGGGGCGTAATGCAAGTGCGTTAAGTGTCGTCCACGTTATTTATTTTTTTAATTGTATTTTTTCGTTTAAAGAAAGCCTCTTTTTTAAGCGAAATTCGAGTTCAGGCGGAAAGAATCGTCCCGGATTAGCCTGTGCGGACTGTCGTCATTTTGCTAAACTTTGAACAAGTCCTTTAAAGACGCGGAAATGTTATAAGGTTCGATAATACTTTTTCAACCGTTTAATTGGCCACGATAAATGAATGTTCGCGTGTCTGCAGATCCCGGAAACACGCCGACCATCACGTAGAGACCGACTTATGGGGATAAGCATTACATATGTACCATTTACTACTTACGTCCGTTGGTGCAATACTGGTGTAAATTGTTACTGGTTTCTGTGGGCGCTAGAGGCTAATTGAAAGCCGCGATGTTGATCAAGGAACTTAATAAAAAAAAATTGTTACAAAGTGCTCTTCTCACATGACACGCTGGCTGTTTGTTGTTAAGTACAGCCCATGTAATAATTGAACAGAAAGAACACGACCGTCATGTAATTCGTTAACTTTTTCGTTGTCGGGATTTTCCGAATCGTTTACGGAAGTGCTATTAATTATTAAATATTTATTTTTCATGTCGTTTAAATCCGGGATAAACTGCTAGCAGAGGTTTCCTCTGGTTATTTCCGCATACCATTCGCGCCTGAACAGTCCTAACATGAAACCGTGTCCGCGTTCATAATCCATAAATTTGATACAAATTGCATGATAGCTGCATTGTTTATATTCGACGTCGTGTTTTTTATGATAATAATGATAAAACAACAATATTACGCTTACAGTCAACGTAATGAACTTAACGTCGATTATCCTATTATTATATTAGCGATAAGATATTACTACTTCGTTTTAACGTCTAAATGGACGTTATTCGTTTGACATGCACGTTAACTCGAAAAAGAGACGTTAATCGTTTGACATTCACGTTTACACGGTCGTGACATCCCACGCATAGTAATTGGTTGCTAGCCGGACAGTGGCCAGTTCGTAAAAATGATGTTTACAAGGACATCAAACAGCTATGTTGTTTGCGTCGTAAGAGTAAACACATGTCACGCTGTCGTAAACGTTTAACCTTTTCACGTCAACGTAGCGTTTCAATAATATTATCGATGCTAATGATGTTTATATGAGCATTACAGCAGAGTTAAATAACAAATGGACTGTCCACCTTATACCTCCAAACATGTTAGTGTTCATAGTTACATGCTAGTCATAACAGTAATACATTTGGAGATAGTATTATTTAATACCGCCGAATGTTCTGCATTTTACCACAACATTTATTGCTGTTAATCGGCTGTTAATGCTTGGTCACATGAGTAAAACAAGAAACTTTCTAATGAACACATGTTGGGAAGGCTATTCTTTTGTAGTCCAAAGTTTAAAATAAATGGAACAATAACGAAAGTGAGTTTTACATTTCAGTCTTCCTAACAACTAAAAACCTTCATCGTATTTTCGTTGTATACGTAGATACATTATACAGAAAAAGTTAAACAAATTTTCCTGCAAGAGGATCTTCTACACATTTTTTTCCAGTGCATATCTTAAAAGAATCGGCGAAGTTGTTGTTAACAGCAGTTTGTAAGTTTTCCATAAAAATAGCTTTAAAAAATATATTACCGGGTATTCATTTTATTTTAAATGATCGAGCTGAATTATATCAACTCTGTTAAGAAAATAAACTTCTAAATTAATTCATATAGTCTTATTAGATCTATCTGTACGTGAAAACTGCGTTTATTTTCTTTTGCATCTATAAAGTACAGATCTACCTCACACAGGAAATACAACGACTTGCTCACTTAAAACTCTAGTACACTATGACTAGCTGTATCGTACGATCAGAAGCTAGAGAACACTCTGATTGGCTGGCCTACATGTTGGAACACGTCATCGCGCCGTATATGGAAGTTAACCTATCACGTGGTTGAGGTCATACGATATCGTCTGGTTGGAAGTAAATAAAACCAACCGAGCACGTTGTGTAGCAAACATTTCTTCACTGAATATCGGAGCGAAAATATCGCTCAGAGAGAAATAAAGAAGAAACATTCAATTGAGATTGCTGGAAATATTCGGTTGTACTGTTAGGCGATCTAGTGGAAATACAATGAAAAATATCATCGGAAAAAAGGAGAACGTGTGCGCTTTATATACTCAAATGTTAAACACGAAAATGGTTGGCGAGGGATCGGAGATTAAATCGGGACGTTTATGTGTGATACAAGAGGTGAAGGGACGCAAAATGAAGGTGCAAGTGTTCGTGCGAGTGTACAGGAGCTGTTTCGAACACTACGTGGTCATGTTCAAAGACAGTAAGCTAAGCTTGCAGTGCGGGTTTATCAACTTGAAAAACTGTGTGATCACCAAGTGTACCGGAAAAGACACTCAGTTCCGTGTGACGCTCAATGACTTTGAAGGCACAGGTGTCGTGTTCGAGACGTCAAATTGGAAGGAGACGGAAGAATGGCAGGAAGCGCTCCAGCCTGTGATCGTCTCGTCATCGCCGACGCTGAGCTCCATATCACCGAACCTTTCGCCGGTGATCCCGCGGTCACCGCTTATGCCGACGGTGACCGAGGAAAGTGACGAGGAGAGTTGAAGGGCCTGCCGACGAGCCTGTCGGCGTCGGTGGTGTTGAAAATCTTCAAAGTGGATCTCACAATTCCATTTTTTGATTCAGTTCGTTGATGTGACGTGCAGAACGGTTTATATCATTTCTCAAGGAATGCTGACCCGAGAAAGAGGTTGTAGGCGCGTGGACTAATGCGAACAATAGTTGTGCAATATTTTGAACTCATGGTGCTATATTTGACTAACATTCACTACATTCCTATCGTGACAGTGGCTCTCCGATGGTCTCACATGCTTCGTTCAAACAGACGAGTTCACGTCAAGAACAATAGGAGAGACATTAATCTCGCAAACCACAGTGAGCGTTTTCACATGTATCATATTGCTCCGCGTCGACACTCATTGTCTCCCATATGTCATTAATAGTTTTATGACATTTTTCGATATGTGGGAAGTGAAATCTAGATAACGAAGTCAAGCAGAAAATACTGCCGTAAAATCGTTCAAAGGACTGCGTCATCAAACCAAATTTTGTAAACATGTCTACGTACTCTTCGACCTTGGTTGAGCAAACAGAAAATACCCGGGAAGATTGGTCACTGAGGCAGACGATAATTTTACCTGAGCAGACGATATCTTTAATCAAAACTGGATGAGCGCCAAATCCGGGTCAACAACGTGCAGTTGTGAGATTTTGGCGTGATAAATATTTATTTAATTGAATTCAATATTTTGGGGATTTCTAAAGACATAAAGGACTATGAGCATACTCAATGCGATTTTATCAGCCATTTACAACAGCGCATTTTATGTAAAGATCTGTTTATTGTACAGTCTGTCTTGTATGGCTTTTTACGTAAACACCTGTAAAACTTGAAACATGTAGTTTAACATTTAGTTTCTCAAAGTATTTTGCAATAGAAACTAAACTTCGTTTCACAACAATAAATTACCACTCCTTGTTGATCATGCATAACGTTAAACATAAATGTTTGTTCAAATCCGGAACAGTCATATTGCAAATATTACACCCGAACAATATGATTAATTCTCCTTATTGTTAAACAATTTATCTCTATCATGAAATTCTTAAACTTTTCAACTCTGTTTTTTCTTAATATAGCAGTAGTCTTGTTAGTAACTGTGTTTATGTTTGTATAAAAGATTATACTGTCAATGTTTGATAATATTATGTAAAATCCGTATTAACTTTCGTGTTTAACAAAGGTTGTTTATTTATTTATGCACTTGAGTGCACTGTGTTGTAGTGTCTCTATTTGAAACTATGCGTTGAGTCATGTGCAAATGTCTTGTTCCTGTTTTAACTTGTTTGTTATGATTATGATTTACAAATCCAAGCAATAAAATATTGGAAAACCCTAAAACAAGTGGTTACGTTATTTTGATTGTTGTTTATATTACCACGTTAACTGGAAGTTGCATAATTAAATCAAGAACAATACTAAATGGAGAATAATGAAATGATATTCTATGTCTAAATAGATATTTGTGATTTCAGTTACCAACCAATAATACAAAGTTAATTGAACAACGATAGGGTAAATAACACTCGCAACAAGTTCACGTTCGCAAGTTTGTTTCCGTACACCAATATAGAACCGTGCACAAGTATGTGAAAAAATAGCAACGTATAATGTACTTTAACGTGTTAAGCGATAATGTTTTAAAATAAAAAGGCAGTTACGGTAGATGTAAAATACCATACAAAAAATAAATAAGAACACGCAATATTCTGTTTAAATATATTATTAATGAGGATGAAAAATCAATGTTTAAATAAATACTTAATTTAAATTACCGGTATATAGATAACTGTAGATGTAGTTATTCTTGAATGCTCTGAGCTTTTTATGAGTAAATACGTTCAGCGACCCGGAGGGTCAATAGCTGGAAGTTGGATTATTGGAACTACATGTAGATGGTAAAAAATATTGGTATTAAAGGGACTTGTTCACAGATTTTGGCATGTTTTAAAGTTTATGATTAAATGCTTTAAATTGATAAACATATGCATCGGAACTCCAGGTTAAAACAAGAATGAAATTAAAGAAAAAAGTTAACCGCACCCGGGCACGAACCGCTGACCTTAGTATTAACCACTGACCTTAGCAATCCACGTAATGTTATAAAATATAACGAAAACAACAGAACTACCCAAATTATTCAATCGTTTCGCGTTTGTAACGCTTTATAATGTTATCAATTTCTAACGATGGTTATTCGTAAACGAAAATGTATTTTTAGTCTATTTCATTAATGTTATATCGCTCACTGATGTACAATATTATTTTTTTGTATCCGTGACAAAAAGTAGAAAAGTTGTCATTTTGACAAACTGTGAACAAGTCCCTTTAATGGTTAGTCATTCAAACATGTTTTGAGACAAACATGATTTAGCAACACGAATAGACCGATTCATTTTTCAACCTTGTACAGCCGTGCATATTCGCAAAACCCATTTTAATTTACTTTGCATCTTCATGTACTTCTTGCTAGTGGTGTAACGATTACCATCTTCATGTACTTGCTAGTGGTGTAACGATTACCATCTTCATGTACTTGCTAGTGGTGTAACGATTGCATGGTTACTATAAATCACTCGCGACGGCCATGTAGTTGTCGTAACCACTTCATTCGACGAATTAAACAAGAGATTTCGGTAAAGTTTCATCTCAGATTACAATGTGCTGAAGGGAATTTTTCGTCTGAATGAAATCTCATCTAAACGAAAATCCAGTCTTAGCGGAAAGGGTCATATCCGGACTGCACAGGCTTATCTGGTCCGATACTTGACGTACATGCATCAAGCCATGTTTTCCCAGAGCGCGACTCAAATGTACAAATATATCGTTCTGAGGTTCTTATTTATTAGGGTGTTCTAAATTGTAAATATGAGTCGAATAATCTGAAATCTGAATAGGCAGAAGATATCAAGAAGATTTAAGTCGTTTTGATGAATTTTATTTCTTATTTTAATCCAAAATTAAGACTAAAATTATCTTTAATAACATTAATTCCTGTAAAAAGAAGTTCAGCAGTGCCGAGACAGCGACTGTCACAGACTATGCCGTGACCAGGATTCGAACCTGGGTTGTCGCGGCCACAACGCGAAGTACTAACCACTATACGATCACGGCTAAGCGCGCTGAACTGACATTGACGACATGTCGATATAATTTAAAGGCAAAATAGTGCTGCGGTTTATTTTAAGGGACTTAATTTATTAACTTTTAATTTCCATTTACGGTATGACCGCCCTTTCAATTATATTACAGATGTACTATGACTTCGATAAAACACGCCGTCAGAGAAAATTATTGAACATTTAAAAGAAAATTAAAAATGCTTACATTCGATGAATGTAAAAAAATCTTAAAATATTGTCAGATGAGCTTGACAGAAGTTAAAACAAGTTTTAAACCATTTGGGTGTTCAGTTGTTACTTTACCGACTAGGTGCCTCGAAAAAAACGTAGTTCCCCGTGATACATTTTGAAAATTTCCCCCTCTTTTGGCCATTTGCTTCCGTCTAGGACTTGAAAGGCTCTTATCCCGTAATTTCTCGTTAGAATAAAATTCAAATCGTATTTAATAAACAAAACTCAATTATAGTATAGAATTATGCCAAGATTCGCCTCAGAATACTCAGTTTGGATTTTATTAGTTAAAATGTATTGACCGATATTATTTAACAAACGCAGGTTTTTCTTAAATTATTCGTCAAATTTTCGCTATAAATGAGAATTCATCAAAGAAACCTCATAACATACAACTTCGGGTTTCTGGGATCGGCTATCCTAATTTATAATGTCCAAATTTGTTATAAGGTAGAAAACGTGACACCAATTTAAAACGAATCCTCTGAAGAGCATTTTCCAAATGCAATATTATATGAATGAGTTCTGCTTAATCATGGTTTGGTTATTTGTTTTATTAAATTGTCGTCTGAAAGTTCTGAAAGAATCTTCACTCTTAGCAGAGCTAAATCGTCATTGAAAACGCATGCATACGGATACCATTGTGAAAATCATAGGACATATACATGTATTTAACGAATTTACACTATCATATGAGCCTCGCTCTGTGAAGAGGGGGTTTAATGCATGTGCGTAAAGTGTCGTTCCAGATTAGCCTGTGCAGTCCACACAGTATAATCAGGGACGACACTTTCCGCTTTTATCATTATTTTCGTTTAAAAGAAGACTCTTCTTGACGAAAATCCAGTTTAGGCGGAAAATGACGTCCCTGATTAGCCTGTGCCGACTGCGCAGGCTAATCTGGGACGATACTTTACGCACATGCATTAAACCTCCTTTTCACAGAGCGAGGCTCAAATATTGCATCTCAACGCCACCGCAATGCATGACTCGAGTGGCTGATATTTCTAGTACCGGTATGGCATAATTATCTGTATTACACGCATTTATTCTAAAATCTACGAGTCATTATTACAAATATGAATTTAGTTCTCTTGTCTGCTGCTTAATAAATGTAATTGAAAACCTATATCAAAAAGAAGAAGGTCCAATAAAATATATTGTGGAAATAATATGACAGGTTTCGTTATGTTATTTTTTGTAATATTGTCTGGGTCTTCACAAAGGATATACAATTCTCCATTTACTGGTTAAACCTTACTGTCTTTGCGAATACCTGTAATGCACATAAGAAGGATCAAATTTGGTACCATCAGACATTGCGGCGGGCCAACAGCTACACTCCTTTCATGACTGCTACTTTTAAGAAAAACACACGCAGAGTTTTGCTTCCACGTGTGCACGTATCTGTAAAGTGTGCAACATTTTCAACTTTGTGACGTTTTAACCTAAGTATACTATGCAGTAATAATTTAAGATAAACTTAAGATGCTTGCGGTGCTTGTCTACAACTAACTTCTGGAACTAAAAAAAATAAATAAGCCAAGCCATACAAATAAGTTTCCACTTGGCTGTTCGATTAACTTGTTTTTGACGTGTTCGTGATTAATGTCTGATGCAGCCAACAGACAGTCTCACCAATCAAAATCCATAATTGAGTCGTTTACAACATTCGCAATGGGTTCATTATACGCAGCATTTGGCTTTTTACGGCATTGGTGATGCTGTTTTTAGCCCGGAGTGGTATTTGTGGGATTGCGATGCCATAAAAGGAAGGCTTGTTTTGGACAAAATATCCGTTTAGCGTTCAAAGGAAAGCAAGTCTATTCAATCTGACTAGATTGTGCGTGATAAAGTCGTTATTAATTTGATTCGGTATATATATTAGGAACGTAGGATACTTAGCGAGTCCGAGACATTTCTGGATATATAAACACCTGGGAAAAGCCATTCCGAATACGTATTTCAAGAAGTGATGATTATGAGGATTAGTTTCGCTACTGGAACTTGCTGCAGAGGGCTTGTTATGGTTCATTGAATTGAACACTGAATTACTAGTTTGCTACACCATTAAAATTACTATTGCTTCATTTGTAACAACAGACGGATTCTAAATTCCAGTTCACGTATTGACAGCCAAATTTATAATTTTTGAAGAATACGGTTTTCACCTAAATTCGACTTTGTTTATAAACACTGCACTGTTTATACAAATTGCTGCGGAAAACGAGTGTGATAAATTCCTGCACCACCAAATAAAGTTCATCCGCATTCCTGTTTTGATGTTAACAAATAAAACCCATTTATGCCTAGCGTCTAGAAAAAATGCCTTGGCAAAAAGCGTAGACCCAGATGAGACGCCGCATCATGCGGCGTCTCATCAGGATCTGCGCTGTTTGCTTAAAGGAATTTCCGTAAGAAATGTTCTAAATATAGAAATAAATATACTAGACATCCCTAATTTTGGAAATAAATTGATCCAATTTAGAAAGATGGCGCGAGCAGCTGATAATGACAATCAGCAAACTTACTGCGCCAGGTTTGCGTTGATAAAAACACGTAGCTGCTCCATATTATTTGTACATCAGAAGCATTTTCAGTTGCGGAGCACTTCTAAAATGGGAAGTTTTGTTTCCTGACATTCCCTGATTTTGTAAATTTCAAGGTGATTTACCTAAATTAATTAAATTCATTATCTTGAGCGACATTCGTTTTACCACCATTCCCTTTATTCGGGGACACTGTCATACATTCATAAGGACATACATTCATATTTCCTGGAAAACAGGACTTAATGCATGTGCGTAAAGAGTCGTCCCAGAATAGCCCAAATTCATCAAAGAAACCTCATAACATAAAACTTCGGGTTTCTTGGATCGACTATCTAATTTATAATGTCCAAATGTATTATAAGGTATAAGACGATACAATTCAACTCGATTTAAAACGAAACCTCTGAAGAGCATTTTACTCATGCAAAATTAATGAGGTCTGCTTAACCCATTTATGCCTAGCGTCTACAAAAAAGGCCTAGGCAAACAGCGTAGACCCAGATGAGACGCCGCATAACGCCGTCTACGCTGTTTGCTTAAAGGAATTTCTGTGAGAAATATTCTAAAAATAGAAATAAATATACCAGACATCCATAATTTTGGAAATAAATTGATCCAATTTAGAAGGATGGGAGAGTCCACTAGGCATAAATGGGTTAATAATGGTTTGGTAGTTTGTTCAGTTGAGTTGTCGTCTGAAAGTTATCTTCACACTAAGCAGAGAGAAATCGTCGTTAAAAACACATGCATAAGGTTACCATTGTGAAAATCATAGGGCATATATAAAACGATTTTACACTGTCATACATATTTCATCTCAACACCACCGCAATTCATGAATCGAATGGCTGATATTTCTAGTAAAGATATGTCATAATTGTCTTTATTACACGTAAATATTCTAAAATCTACGAGACCATGTATAAAAATACGAATTTTGTTCTATTGTCTGCTGCTTAGTAAATGTAATTTAAAACCTATATCAAAAAGAAGCAGGTCCAATAAACTGCATCGTGGACAAAATATGTCAGGTTTCGTAATGTTATTATTTGAAATCATGCTTGGGTCTTCATGAAGAAAATACACGTCTCCATTTAATGGTTAAACCTTACTGTCTTCAGAATACCTGTAATGCTCATACGACGGATCAAATTTGGTACCATCATACATTGTGGCCGACCAAAGGCTACACTCCTTTCTTGACGTCTGCTTTTATCAAGAACACACAGAGAGTTTTGTTCCCACGTGCGCACGTATCATTAAACTGTGCAACATGTTCTAGTTTGGGACGTTTTAACCTAAGTATACAATGCAGTAAGAATTTTAGATAAACTTAAGATGCGCGCGGGGCTAGTTTTTAACTTCTGGAACTACGAAAAAAACAAATAAGCGAAGCCATAAAATGAAGTTGATTTTCCACTTTGCTATTCGATTAACTTGTTTCTGACGTTTTCTTTATTAATGTTTGATGCAGCCAACAGACAGTCTCACCAAGTATAAATCAAAATCCATAATTGAGTCGTTTACAGCTTTCGCAATGGGTTCATTAAACACAGCATTTGGCTTTTTACAGCATTGGTGATGCTGTTTTTAGCCCGGAGTGGTATTTGTGGGATTTTGATGCCATAAAAGGAAGGCTTGTTATGGACAAAATATCCGTAAAGCGTTCAAAAGAAGCCAGGGGAAATCTATTTTGGGTAAATGCTAACAAGTCTATTCAATCTGACTAGATTGGGCGTGATAAAGTCGTTATTAATTTGATTCGGTATATATTTGATATATATACTTTGCGAGTCCGAGATATTTCTGGATATATATATAATTATATATAACAATAGCAACACGTGGGGAAAGCTATTCCGAATATCAATTTCAATAAGGGATTATTATGATGTTGGCGATGAAGATTAGTTTCGCTTATGGAACTTGTCGCCGAAGGCTTGTTATTGTAATATTTTTTAATATTTTATTTTATCCGCATACTTATTTTATTTCAAGATTGCAAGAAAATACATATACAATACGAACAATAACACAATAATGTAATGCAATCAGAGATGAAAAGAAAAATACTTTAAGTATAATACAATTCCATGCAATTTTGCGTTGGAAAAACTTAAAAAAAAGTATATTTACAAAAAAGGAAGAAAAAAAAGACATTTTCCAGTGCGTATTTTTATTGTTAAATTGAAATGTACTTTTTGACAATAAATCTTTGTTGTCTCATTCTAGTCCTGAACTTCTTGTGATGCATGTCGTGCATGTATATTGTTTTTATTATGTATTTATTTTGCATTCACTCCTGCAGTTGCTAGTCATAGTATGAGTTATGTCATTAGTTCAAAATCCTTTTGTTTTTGCAGGGCATTATTCCTTATTACGTATAATTTGCTATATGTGTCAAACTATGTTGCCTCTTTGTAACATGTATGATGTGAAGTTGTTTTCTTTATGGTGTGAAATCTGCTTTTGTTTTGCATGACATTATCCTTATTGCGTATAATTTGCTATATTTTTTCAAACTAAGTTGCCTCTTTGTGACATGTATGATGTGATGTTGTTCTTTATGGTGTGAAAGCTGCTGATCAATTCCCTTCAAATCTGATTTGAGGTGATAAGTTCTTTAAACCTATTTTAAGTGTCGCACTTTTGTGTTCTTTTTTTTTCATTGTCAGTTTTTTACCCTCTCTCCTTTTATGGCAGTTTTTAGACCCTGGGTCAAGGGTCAAGATCAGCAGCTTTAACACAGCTTTTAAATAAACTAATTTATTACCCCCTTTAAGGATTTTTAGAATACTCTTTTATG